>JANBPO010005941.1:0-22606 GCA_024336825.1 Amorphophallus titanum | reverse complement strand
GACCCACAACCTGTCTATAGTGAAGCCTTCTTCAAATGGCACATCCGGCTCTCCCGTATCAGTGTAGTTGCTCAATAGCTTTCTCTTGTCTGTGATGACTGTCGACTTCTCTATTACATCATGGATGAGGGTGGCCACTCCGAGTGAGTTGGCCTGAACAATCGGCTCAAAGTAATTGTGATGTCATTCATATCAAACCATCAGTACCACTCACATTCTGGGTCATCCATCTTTCTTCTTTTGAGCGGTCTCAAAGACTCTAGAGCTTTGTAGGTGACAAGCAGGGCTATGTGATGAGCAAACTGACGTGAGTGCACATCTTGATTGTCCAAAACTAAAGTAATTATTATGGTCTGCTCTCCAATTTGTTCAGTGGGCCCCTTCACAAAGTGTGTGTAGAGAGACCATGTGAGTGGCCGTCTATCTGTCTTGAGAGTAGAGGTCATGGTGGCCCACGGCTCTTCTTCATTTTCCATAGATTTTTCTTTATTCGGCTCTTTATATCCCAAGCTGCCTCGGGGAATAAGCTTGTGGTTCTTAATGGGCTTCACTCTTCCTTGGAGGTTTGCCCCTAGGCCCTTGCTAGACTTGTACCCCATTCTCATCATAATGTTTCAGCCCGGGGTGTTCATCATAAGCTTCTTCTTCTTCCCCTGTTGAGGTAGGTGTGGTGCTGGTGTTAATGTAGAGACTGCAGCTTGTGGCTTCAATATATCATGCCGCAGGTCGGCAAGGTCCAGTACAGATAAAAGGGCCTGTTGGCTGGCCAAATGGAGGGTACAGATGTGGCCGAGTGAAAGCGAAGAAGAGCCTTAATCATCTCAGACTCAGCGGCCGTGGCCGAAGGTCGCCTATCGGCCCAAACAGGGTGGAAGCCCGTGGCAAACCTCCAGTCACTGGGATGCCCGCGAGCTCTCGCTTTGGTGATATATACCAAACGCTCCGCCCACCGCTTGCGGTTGGACGCAGCGTCAGAGACCCGGACGAGGTTTTGACCAGGCTGAGCCTGGAAGTAAGCAAATGTCATGTCGACAGGGCAGTTCTAGAGACTGAAGAACTGGCGGAAGAGGAAAATGTTCGGCTCCACTGAAGCTTTCTGACAAACAAGGATGAAACCACAAAGAATGTGGTAGGAATTGGAGAAAAGTTCCCCTGGGTACCGACCATAATGGTGGAGGATAGACTCGATGAAGGGATGTACCGGGAGGTGGAAGCCTGCCTGGAAGGACGCTATGGTAACCCTAATACCGCCCGGAGGAAGACTCAACAGGCCGTCGTCGACGAACGGGGAGATAGTGTCAAAGACGGGGGGAATCTGAAAAGCTTCCTATAGCTCGTGAACCACCCTGTAGGCAACCAACGGCGGAGAGCGATGATGACTAGGGCCAGCGCCTGAAGTGCTCAGAGCGCCGCCACGACTAGATTCCACCTCTTCAGCAGAAGATGTGGAGCCGACACATAGAGTTCTCTTGCGGGGCAGCATGGTTCCAGAATATAGAGGACACAGAAAAAGGAAGAGGACCCTCACTAGGCGACGAGAGAAGGAGCCTACAACGAGCGCAGCAGACAATGGGAAGCAGACTGGTTTTCGAAGAAAAGCCCTGTGGCGGCTCTTATAGTCTCTTGAGACAGAATGGCCACTTCAAAATTCCAGAGCAAGTGAAAAGGGCATGTCACTATCATAATACGGCTACCAGATGCCCATTCGAAGCCCGAGCTCCCAGACGACGAGACCCACGTCATGATGGCAGGTGAGGCGCCTCCCACCACCGAGGGTGCCTTGTGCCCCAAGCATGCGGCTGGGACCACCGGTCCCGAGGATACGAGGAAACCACCCTCGAGATCCTCCTTTCAGCTGACCCTCTTATACTCGACTCTCAGTTCCTTACAAAGTGCTCGGCAACTAAGAGTAGGGGGACTAGTGAGGAGGGTAAATAGCTCGGCCCATATAAGGCCCACCTACGACGAGCCCAATTTGACTCACGGCCTACAACACACCCAATGGCGTGTGACAACCGTAGTCCATAAAGGCACGGCCCACTACAACTTAGCATCAGATTCGACGGTGCAGGAAGGGCTTTGGCTCAGGTGCAATGACCGCTGAATGACCCTTCGGCAACCGACCAATACCCCCCATGATGTTACCTTCGAATCCGTAACAGGCGAGCATGCCCCACGAGCCCCGTAAGACTCGCCCTGGGATCGGCCGACTCTGGGATAATCGTCCCTCAACGAGAAACTCCCGCCACGATCACGGGGAACGTTACTCCACTACTAACGCCCTTCCCTACTAAGGGAATGGTCTTCGAGACCAGGACAACCCCCTATAAAAGGGACCTTGACAGAGAAGAGGAAGACACAGTGAATTTTTTACCAAAAGCTACACACAGAGAATAGAGCAACCCATCCCGCTACTGCGAGAGAGAGGTCACGACGATCTATTTCCTGAGAGGAAAATCCCCCCTACACGACCTTACCACCCAGTGAGCACTCTCCGAGTGTCCATTGGGAGCGGCGAGCACTCGTCCGAAGGCCCTACGCTTCTCTCTGATCTCCGACTACGACCTCCATTCCTCTTTCTTTCTTCACCCTTCTCTGTTCTCTACTTGAATCGGTGCTGACTTAAGCATCGGAGGATTGTCTCCCGGGATAGTGCCCAGGGCTCCTTCTGACATTCTGTTTTCTGGTGTGTGCAAACTTTCACGGGTGTCAGGCGGTCTTTCCCGACAGATAAACAACTGGTACGTGGTATAAAAATCAGATTTCTACCTCTACAACTAGGCTTCGTAAAACTGGGGTGTTACACCAATAAAGTCAAACATATCATTCTATTCAAACAAAACACAATTACATTGATAGCTGTCAAAAGTGATAGTTATCACAAATTGTCCCTTCAAGATAATCATCCAAAAAATAATTCCATGCAATAATGTAACCAAATACCTAATGCAATTCACGTAATAAAAACTGATGCAAGACTTCTGATGGAAGACTTTACTAACCCCATCACTCTCCCTTTCTGACATCATCAAAATGAGAGGTGTGAATATATAAGAGAATATAAAAGATTGTAATAACATATAAGGCATTATTTTGATTATTCCATAAGAGCAATAAGTTAAACAAATATCATAGGATGGTGGAGCTATGTAGGATGGAATATGATTTGCATAGGATCATATGTAATTGTGTTAGTAGCAAAGTAGGGGGGGCATTTGAATGAGAGTGCATATCAAATAAATATTATAATTAAAATATAAATACAAACTTAAATAAAATAGTGATAAAAGATAAGTAAAATAAAGTAATTATAAAATAAACAACAAACAGATCAGAATTTTAGACAGGTTCGAAAATCTTCTTATTGGCATATATACACACTAAGGTACACCAAGTGAGTTTTGTTCAGATGTACTTGCTTACCAACACTTGCTCTCAATTAGACACTCACTGGATTTTGTTTAGATGTCCAATTCATCGCACTCTTACCCTTAGGCAAACACCGACTGATTTTTTGCTTACCTACTCAGAACCTTACAATAAAGATCTTTAGATCCTTAAATGCACTTCGGCAACCCTGAGCTATGGGTCGTTACAGCTTCTTTTTTTTTATGCCCCTAGATCGGGGTGGATGTCCTTTTCACGTGCCCCTAGGTCAGGGTGTACATTGCTTTCATGACCCAAGAGCGGGGTCCCTTTTTTAGCTTCTGTGCCCCCAGGCCGGGATGTATTCTGCTTCTTGTGCCCCCAGGCCGGGGTAGATTCTTTTGCTTCTTATGCGCCAAGGGCGGAGTGTATTTCTTTCTTCGTGTTCCCCCAGAGCAGGGCGTGTTTCTTTATGGCTTCTATGCCCCCAGGTGGGGTGGATGCGTGCTCTCTCTTCTGGAGTTGCAGCCGTACTCGGCCTCATTGATATAAAACATTCCCCACAGCAGGCAAGAATTTATCCAGCTACAGGTATGGCTTGTTAGGTCTTCTGACAGCCACTCGAGGGGCCATCTTATACTGGATAGAGGCAGCGAGAACGTGGAATGGACCGGGACATTGCACCGCGGACTTGGACCCTCCTAGAGCCGGGCGGGATGCTGGCCTTCTTCTTGTTCTCTTGGTTGGCAATGCTTGCCAACTTTTCATCCTTTCTTTTCTTTTATTCTTCCTTTTTGTGTAATAGTGCAAGGTGGATTTGCAGGAGAACGCTCACCCCCTCAGGGAGGGGATGAGTGGTTCGCTCCACTGCATCAATCCCATAGTGATAATCACTATTCAGCACGTGTCTCGACGGATATGGCCGTACAACCCTCTCTCGTCAATTCTCTCTCTTCTTTTTTTGTTTCTTTCTTTTCTTCTCTTCTTCTCTTCTTTCTTTTTTCTTAGGGACGCGGGGGTTGATTTCCCCTTCCTCCTTCTTTCTTTCTTTCTAACGGCCTTCATGATCCCTGGAAGCTACAGGTGCCTTGGATTTAGCATCTTCAAGGCCACAAAGACTATTTCGCCTAGTCTGGCTCTTCTCCCCATAGGCTTGGCGAAGACAGCGCCTGCAATTGATCAAAGTAGGCAAACATCATTTATTAGGGGAGCCATGAGACCCTGAATCCCGGCAAAGAGATGAAGGGTGGTTCTGGTCCCACCGGGCATGCCAGACTTGTGGACGCACTAAAATTTGATTAATATTTTATTTATTTATTGGCCTTCGTTAATTAGTTTATTTAGTGCGAGGGCGTGCCAGCCACAAAGTGAGGATTTATTTGGGCTCCGAAGAGCCACATATGCGCTCGATCTGACTTGATCAAATGATTGTGTAGTTCGTGTCGGGACCAAAACCCGCCGCGCCATAAAGATCACGGCGTCATTTACATCTCCCATCGTATAGTTTCTGGGAGTGGTCATTGTAAGACCGTCCATTTGCCGTCGTCCCCAATGATGAGGAACCCTTCCCCGCCGGTGGTGAAGGCCTTGTGACCTCCCCAACTTGCCTCAAAGGGGTTGAATGCCCCTATTTCCCCCCCTAAAACTACATGCATAATCTGAAAACAAAAATGGGAATGGGGGGGTTTCCAATGGGCCTACCTCAGATGGCAAAACCCTCTTGGCCGGCTTCTCCGTCGCCGACACTGCCTCCTCCGGCGGCATTTGTTCCTCCTCGGCGGCGTCACCAGCCACCACGCCCATTTCGCCCTCAGTCGCGGGCTGTGGGGCCTCCTCCACTGGCAGAGCTAGCACCGGCGGTGCTCCGGTTTCCTCTGCGGTGGCCGCTGGCGGCGGCATGCGATCCTCCTTGCCAACCATCCGCCCCGTTGGGTGTTTTAGGGCTTGGTGCTTAGTGCGCATAGACGTGTGGGGAGGGGGGGAGATTGAGAGAGTGAGATTGAGAGGGTGAGTGAGGGGGAGCTTAAGAGGGGGAGACATGGAGAAGGGGGGCGTTTTCCTACCCTCCCATCGTCGGTTACAATGGAGAGGGAGGGAGATGAAAGGTTTTAGTTTTTTGAACCCCCCAGGTATTGAACGGTCTATTGATGGACCATTCGGGATATGGACGGTCTCAATTTACCCGTTTTATCTCCGACGGTGCATTGCAATTGAGCAGTTAGAGTGTGGCCGTGCAGTTCATTGAGCGGTCTCCGTATGGACCGTATATATTCACATCCACGTGCTTACACGACCTGGGACGGGCCGTTTTGGGCTATGATCCGCCTTTCCTTGACCGTTCACGTGCTGTAATAATGTATTTTTGAGTCCTTCTTTACTGCATGATGTAGTTAATTGTTAAATCTTTTTGGTTTGGATGATTAATTCATATTAAATATTGCAAGATCTCGTTCATAATTTCTTTGCAGCATTACTCCAACTTGCCTTTTGTCACCATCAGGTAAGTCAGGTAAGTATTCTGATCCCTATATCCCTTATTGCATTACTATATGGTAGTTATGTTATATTATATCGAGAACCAGTTGGTTGCTCGCGTGTTCCAGGATCTGATGTTCCCCTTTAACAAAAATAATGATGATCTAGGAGCACGCATTTAATCATCGGATAGGCCGTTAGGTTGGAAAAATTAGGAGACGATGGTTCTATCTCGCATGCCGTGCTTGTAGATGGTGTCCTGACCCTAATTGCCCCAGTCTAGCATTACTATTCTCGAGTATTTTATATTTACTGTATTCGACAGAGTTCACCGACAGGCATAAATCTGCAGTGCACTGTTCAAGACTTCTTTTTTCGTGGCATTTCCAGGTGGCAGATTTGTTTTATTATTGGTGACGACCGTGCATGTTCTCCTGTGGAGATTAATGTCATTTTGACCTTCCCAGATTGCGATTTGATCAGCTCCTGAGGTGTTGAGGTTGTGTCAAAGTGGTCGATTATAAGCCTTCGTTGAGAGGGTGCTCAGGCGAACCTAGGATTTTTCCTTCCTGGTGAGCTACTGTTAGAGAGCTAAAATCCTTCTCATCTAGTTTGGTGGTATCTTTTCGACGAAAGCCGTAGAACTGCTATCTTGGCGAGGCCTTTGTCTTGTGTCTGCTTAACCGTGGACTGTGTTAGTTTTGATCCTGATCTGCTCTTTGTTCGATGGGTGTTTGGCTTTAGACCCAGTTTTATGTTGGGAGCCATTATGCACCGTGTTCGTCGTGCTGTGTCTGGCGGCCGATATGTTGTGAAGGTTCAGAAATTGCTTCAGAACGTAAGGATAAGTTGAGATTAATGTTTCTTTACGCTTTGTGCTGAAGCTGGTACTCTCTTTGGTTTGTACTTAGGCGACTTGTGATCGGTTATTAGTAGGATTGGTTCTCGAGACGGGTTATATTACAGTTTCGTGAATTACGATAGCGTCGAGCATGTGCTGAGATGCGGATACCTAGGTATTTCTGATGCCTATGTGCGTTGTATGAGTGCGCAGTGGAAGCGTGTGGGCTAGTAACCCACGGGTCGAGGATCGTTAGTTGAAAGATGTTGGCCGATCGAGAGAATTATTTTACTCGATGTGACTTCATCTTGGGCATGTGTGCCTTGATGTTGTTGATTGCCGTGCTGTTGCTAGAAGCATTATGGTGTTGGCACTGGCATTTGTGAGAATTGGGGAATATGTCGGCATCTATGCTGGTTAGGTACTCTCCGCTCCTCTGTAACATTTTCTTGGGTATTGTGTTCTCGGGACGTGATTGTGGTCCTTGAGATGAGCTTCCCAAGATTATTGTTACTGTTGTTATGGGTCCTTATTGGCAAGCTGCTCACTACAGGGCTAATATATTGTAGTCGTGTGTTCAGCTATTATTATGCCTTGGTGTGACCCAACTTGCAGTTGTGTTCCGTGGTTCTGTGTTGAGTACGGAACTGGGATTCTACAAGTGCTGTCGCTATTGTTGTTGTTGTTGTTGTTTGTTGGCGGTTGTGTTCAGCTTGGGAGGAATTCCCTGTGAATCTGATTTGGCACTGAGTGGACTCACCCAGATTTCTGGGGGGCCAAAGAGGTGACCGTCGAGCTTTGTGGGTGGCCATGTTGCTAGCCTCCCAGAGCAATGTTGGATAGCCATTTGTGTGGCTGCCTAGGGGGTTGGGGTTTAGGCAATGCTAGGTGGCCCACTGTGTGGCTGCCCAGGGGGTTGGGTCTGGGCGGCCAACCTTTTGGACGCCCAAGTGCTGGATGGCCAAAAGGCTGCTCGCTCAGACCACTCCTAACCCAAAAGGTTGGGCGGCCAGGGAGATGAGTGCCCATGCAATTTTGGGCCGCCAGACTAGTGGCTGCCCCAATTCAGAATGTTGAGTATCCCGCTCAATCATGGATTTCACAAAGGGTCATTCCCGCATAGTCTTGTATTTTAAGGAGGGTCGTTCTTGCATGTTCCATATAGATCGGTGTTCGTTGACTTACCGTCTGATCTTATGCCTTTGTAGGGCCTTTGTAGGTTAAGTAGCATAGAGTGATGGCGGGTTTTCGTTGTGTCTATGTGGGTGTGTGAGTCAGTGATATTTTGCTGGCACTGCACTAGTCCTCCAGACTGTGTGGACATACATCTAATCCACAACATAAGGAGTTACCTTGTCCACTATGGCTCAGAGATGGTAGATAATGCCACGAATAGTCTAGTGCATGTACCAACCAGCCTTGATCAACTGTACAGAATCTGAGCTCACAACGTGTGTTGTAGTGTAAGGTGACGCTTCCCCGACCGAGCACCGAGTGCCCCGAGAAGGGGGAGCCATCAGGAGAGACCTACTCTAAGGGGGCTAGTTGTCTGCCCTTACTGAAGACATCAGTCACTTGTTGCCAGCGATGTTGGACGTGAGGCAGGAGGATGGATTGCCCCTATTGTCCGTAGAGGAAGTTTTTCATATCTCGAGCTAGATTTCAAGAGTTTCATGTGCTCTAGGTCTTATTGATAGTAGACCTGGGTGAGGACGGGATGGCAGGGGAGGATAAGGTGATGGGTAGGAATAGGACTTGCTTGAGGAAACTACAGTCATAGTTCTACTGCCATTGATATCGCGCGATGCTCCCTTGCTGGCAGCCCTAATGGAGGACGGAGATAGACATCTTCTGACAATTCTGGCAATGGAAGTGGTGGTTGGAGGTAGAGATGTTTCAACTTCCAACTCAAGGTGACAAGATTATGAGAAGACCTAATCGAGTTTCTTCCATCGGATCGCCGGTGATGATTACTACCTTCAGAAGATCTCATTGACCTCCTTTATTGTAAAAGAAGTTCTCACTGGGGTGGATGTTCCTTGGGACCCCTCTGGCTGGCCGAAAGGGGTGGAGGAATACGTTACACCTTGGGGTCAGGGTGTTATACGCGGTCTACATCCATCTGTCTGTAGACATGAGCGGTCCTATCTAGACCGTTCCAAATCTATCAGCGGCCTACTAAGAACCGTGTAAGCACCAGCCTGATCTTCATCTCGCGTTCTTTCTCAGCACTGTGAGTGGCCTATCGAGCGGCTGTGTACCTCCAAGCACGGTCTTTAAAGGACCGTGTTCATCCCTGTTCCAGCGCTGCTTCATCGACAAGTGCTTCATCCTCTCCCTTTTCCAAGGTACGTAGTGCTTCTGTTTTACACTTCGTGTCTTGGTGGCGATCACGATTCATTTACCCCTTCCCCCCCATTTAGCATCATTTTATTTGCATATCTTGATTTAGAAAGAAGGAAAAAGGCAGGGGGGAACATATCTACATTCCTAATTTTGTGGCGATCACGGTGGGACACCTAGTGCCCATCGTGCTTTTGATTTTGTTGACCTATTTTCCTGTGTTTGGGTAAGTTCTTAGTTCTCTTGGGGTTGCCATTGCGGTTCATTGTTATTTTTTATTCCCGGAGTGTTACGCAGTCCTCTCTGGGCCATTTACATCTTCCAGCGGTGGGTCGATAGACCGTGTATGGCTACCTCAGCTTCCAGGGTCATTTTCCAAACCACCCAGTTCCCTCAGGTATGCATAGGTCGTGACTGTTTCAGTTCATTTCAGTTCTGTGCTTTTATTCTTTATTACTTCTCCCTGCTATTGCACGGTCCTGCCAAGGGCCATTTATACTCCCTGAAGCGGTCTCCCATAAGACTGCGTTGCTGCTACAGTGCACCCGACATTAGTATTTTTGTGTATTATTTCATATCACTTCATGATTGTTTGGGTGCTACTTATCTCCCCTGGTTATCATCTGTCTTTGCATGGTTATTGACATCTTTATCATTGTTTGATCATTGATTATTAGCGTTAGGCTAGATTTTGCATGCACTCCGGTGCACATAGGTCCATACATCCTATCATACTAGTTGCATTCCTACCTTGGTAGGGGATCCTCTCGTCTCCATATTCCTTGGAGCCGACTAGGTGACGTTACCTGGGACCTTCGTAAGTCCCCGTGAGCCGTGGATTCCCATACGAACATCAGACAGATTGTACCTTACCACCCCGAGTCTAGGTTGCATCTGTGAGAGAGAGAGTACCCTCAGAGTCAACCAAGTCCCCATTCCACCCCTGTTAGGAATCCCAGTGTTGAGAGAATTGTCAATTAATTTAATTCATTCCTTTACCCCAAGATTGGGCATGATTGCAATTATCACTCTCAGCGAGGGCTTATTTGCAAATTTTCCTTTTGGAAGGGTTCTGATACAATTTTCCCCTTTGGTGGGGGCTTGTATACAATTTTCCCTCGAAGTGGGGTTTATATGCAATTTACCCTGATTTTTTACAGTTTTGCATAATTTTCATGGATATTTATGTAATTTTCATACTTTGGGGGTATAACTGCAAATCTTGGGCAAGATGTGTGATTAGCTTTGGAAATATTTGCAGGATCTTATATCTTTTCTAAGAAATGGTCGTATTTCATAGCTTTTCCACAACCATCTTGGAGGCGTTTATCTAATTACATAAAATGTAGGGGAAAATGTAATTTTACGCTTAGGTATGCCTTCCATAGTCTTGGACAAAAGGTTGTACCCTTTAATCAATCAAAAGAACCCATGTATCATTACTTAGATCAATTTGGATCCATGTTGTACATAAGATGCTCATTTTAGGGTATTTTGGTAAACTACACTCTTTAGTGAGTTTTTCACACAAAACAGAGTTTAAAATCCCAAAGGGGGGAGGCCGTCACCTGCTGCCTGCGCTGTTGCCCCTTGCTGGACTGCTCCAAGGTGCTGTGCTTGCTGCTGTTGCTTCTTCCTTCTTCTGCTGGTTGAAGCCCATTTTATAGGTGATAGGAGGTGGAGCGGTGGACTCCTTTGGTCTCCGGTGGAATCTCAAGAGGTAAACCTTTGGACTTCTCCTCCCAATCTCTTACTCCTCCCTTTTAGTTTTCTCTTTTTTTCTTCTCTTTTTTTTTCTGATGAACCGGCATGGGGAGGATCCCTCCCTCCGGCCTGCACAGGGCGGAGGGGTCCTCCTTGCGGCCTGTGCAGGGCGGAGGAACCCTCCTCTGGCCTGCGCAGGGCGGAGGGCTTTCCTTCGGCCTGCACAGGGCGGAGGGGAGGTCCCTTTAGCCTGTGCAAGGCGGCCTCCGCCCTGCACAGGCGGAGGAGCCCCTTCGGCCTGCAAGTAGGGCAGAGGAGAGGTCCCTCCGGTCTGCCTGTAGGGCGGAGGAGGTGTCCCAGGCAGGCCGAAGGAGGTGGCCCTCTTTTGGCCTTTTTTTGCTATAAAAAGCTCTCGTACAACTTAAAAAAATTAACTTTCAACAACGTGGAACTCTTCTTTTTGGCTTTTTGGCTTTTTGGCTTATACGGAGGAACTACGCCTTGACTTTTTCCTTTGAAAACATGTGGGTGATAACATATGTCATGTCTTCCACATATATTTCTTCATGCACCTACAAGGACATTTGTGTGTCCTGGGTTCATTTTCCAATGCAATCTGAGCTTGGATATGAAGACTGAGCATAGTTGTGAAGATCGATATTTGTTCCCCTAGTTGTCCGAGCTTAATTGTACGAGGTTCGAGCTCGATCACTTCAATCCGAGCTTAGTCATGAAGACCGAGATAGATGAAAGAGGCCTTAGCTATTTGTCAACTTTGCCTAGCTATTTGTCACCCTTAACTGTCTATTTGTCACAGATAACAATGTATTTATCACCCTTAGTCTTCAAGAGCCATCACCCCCGCTTCTACTTTTAGCCTTGCGACTTACATTGTAATATGAGTCAACTCTAACAACATTTTGAGTTGACTCTCCTTCTACGATTTCTCTATTTTCTGCCTGGCCACCTACTTTTCATCGTTAGCAAGTCATTTTTTACCCTTACCCAGCTATTTGTCACCCTTACGAGTCTATTTGTCACCCTTATGAATGCTTTTGTCACCAATAGTTGCAACAGGGTCGAGCTTAGGCTTTGGGGTCGACTCACAGTTCTACTTGATGGCTGGACTCTCTAAGTCTTGGACTTGGCTTGAGCTATAGTCGCTGGGTTTTCGACAGTCGACACAGACTAGATGGTGTCAAGCTCGATTCTCGACAGGCTTTACTCGGCATGTCAATCATACTACAATCGCTTGGACATGCTCAGGAATGCTCAGACGTGCTTGGACATGCTCGGACGTTCAGGAGTGTTCGGATTGCTCGGAGTGCTCAAGTTGCTAGGACAAGCTCAGATGTACTTGAGTTGCTCGGACAAGCTCGACATTTGTGCTCATAGTGGATCTAGACTGTAGTCATAGCCTTGTTTCTCCCAAGCTAGCCATTTTGAGCTGTCACTTTAACCTTCTTCATATCTGGCCAAACAAAGGATGTTTCATGAGTTTCTAACTCATTTGTCCGATGACTTATAGTAAGACATCATCAAAATATACTTTATCTAATATTTCCCCCCTTTTTGATGATGACAATTGTGAGTCATTGTACTCACTGTTTTGACAGCAAATTTGGTTAGGCAATGCAAAATCATGCAAATTTGAACATAACAGAAGTACAACATGAGAATACGAAGAAGTCAACTTGATATGCAAGGGACACATGGACATGCATACAAGAGTTGATGACTCAACAACAAAACTCTCTCTTTCCCTTGACATACTAACTCTCTCTCCCCCTTTGACATCAGCAAAAACATGACGGGTACTGTAGAAAGTGTAGTGAAGAGTATGAGATGTGGGGACAAGCTCACCTCAGTATACATGGCTTCCTCAGGGATCATGCTAGTGTCGTATGGCATATTTAGGGCCTTCCCTATCAACTGAACAATTAAAGAAACATGGCATCCATCCAATACAGTGTATAATTCATCATTCTTAACTGCCATATTTCTATAAAATTGGTGGACAAGTGAATGATAAACTTTCCTATGATCTGACATGAATGAAATTAAGTTGGGTTTCATCCTTAGGAGTTCAACTACTTTTGGTAATGCAGTTTCAATGCTCTTAAAGTCCACAGCACAGGGACGGAGTACTTTCATTTCAACCAGCATTTTAGTCTCTGAACCTGCTTTCTTCTTTTGTGCTCGAGCCTACTTGTCCTTTCGTCTACGCTCTTTCAGCATATGGGCTTCTTCCCTTTCTTTCAAGGTCCGCTTCTTGGGAGCCATTCGGACAACTCGGGCAACCTCAGACGTGAAGCAGATGGAGAACAAAGGTGAAGCTTGATCTTCTCTTGAGAGGTAGTGGCCTACCTTGGAAGGAATCGTTCTCCACACACACCGCGAATGCTCCAGACAGAGATGGCTTAAAGGAGGGCGCCGCGGATGCTTCAGGAAGAAGAAGAGGAGCGGATGCCATCGGAGAGTTCCTTGGGGAAGAGGGACGAGATGGAGTGATGTTCAGGGAAGAGGAAGGGTTAGAAGAAGAGGGTGCCGTGGGTGCTTTGGGGAAGAGGAAGAATGCGGTTGCCATAGGAGGATGGGTTTGGTGGTCGGAGGAGATGAGGGCTACAAAGAGGGATGTTAGGGTTGAAGAAGGAGGGGGTGAATGGTATTAGAGGAAGAGCACGGGGGTGGCTTAAGTAGAGGAGATCGAATGGGTTCAACCATAAGAAGCCCAAGCCATATTGGGTTTGAACCGGTTGGAGTGAAGAAGAACCCAGCGGATCGGTTCGTGAACCAGTATCCGAAAACAAAGTATCGACTCATTGAGTCGACACATTTTTACAACTCTTCTGTTCCGAGAATAAAAGGAGGACACAGAAACAAAAGTCGACTCTTCCTTTGTAACAAGAAGTTTTCAAGGGAAAATGGAAGAGTATGAAGGCCAAGGGTTTAAGAATTGAAACCCAATTGATTATGGACACAGATTAAGAGAGATTGCCAAGGATAAAACTAGATTAGAGCTAAAATCAACCTATCCACATGAAATTACATTTAAACCATGATTTCTTACCTTGAACCAAGGAAATGTGACAAGGTTAAGCCTGCATGATAGCTCACATGATAAAATACACAAGTATCACTCAATGCATTCTATAATGTCTGTGCATATCAACCCATGGTCAATGCATATGAGTGGATTGGGTTAGTGCAAGATTGAGCAGGTCGGTGCAAAGAGTGAACAGGTCGGTGCACTATTGAACAGGGTCAGTGCATGGTTGAACAGGGCCTGTGCAAGTTTGTAAAACACCCATAGCTAAGGTCGGTGCATAGGTGAACCAAGTCCGTGCAATGACGAACAAGGTCAGTGCAAGGGTGAATCAGGTCTGTGCAATGACGAACGAGGTCGGTGCAGTTATGAACAAGGTCTGTGCAATGGACAACAAGGTCCGTGCAATGATAGGCAAGGTCCGTGCAATGATGAACATCAATGCAACCAACCATGTAAACAACACAGTTCAACCAACATTCAACACAACATTCACAATTTGTTCTCAATTCAACCATCACAGCTTTGGGTCAAACACATAGGGAAAAAGTCAACCAACTCAGTCCAATAGGCAGACAATCATGACAATCTTTCAGCAAATCTCATAGTAGAAGAAATTCATGGAATCACAAGTGGGGTTTGCAGGTTCAGGAAGAATTGCATGCTCCATTCATGGGGGTTCAATCAATCAAGTTCTTCTCATGCATTTCAAGCATACAAGCAGACAAGCAAGCATATTTAGATATAAAATCAAACATGAGAGTCCCTTAGGGAAAGGTATAAGAAGAATGCAATTGATTTGAGCAGATGTCCATGAGCAATATTAACAAGGTTGTGCTTACAAAAAGATGTACTGCATAGCCATTGAAAATTGACTAATTCAGGAAATACATTCACACAATCAAACTCAAATTCAATATGTGAACTATGAGGAATGACTATCAAGACAATATGGATTATTAAATGTTCTAAAGAACACTAACAAGAACCTCTCCTCCCTACACTTCCATACACAGTGCTCAGCTTTCGGTAGCTTCGCACAGTCCCAATAATTTTTTTTTGATTAAATGCAATTAAGATGACTAACCTTTTGACGCGAGTCATGTCCTTTGTTTCAGGGGCATTTCCCGGTTAATAAGTTTCGTCACTTATTAGCAATGTGGATTTTTGTCACTTTTCGTTCTGAGTTTCCTCCTTTATTTCAGGGGGGATTCCCAGCTACTCGGTTCCAAATCCACTTATTGACATTTTTTGTGGGACTGACAGCTTTTTCCTCACGAGTCACTAGATTTTGATGTAGGGATTTAAGAATCCTCAAGAGTGTTGAGTGGAATAGCTGAGATCCTTATTGAATGAAGTCAACTAACTCAAAGGTCCATATTGACTGAGTGATTGTGCTGATAGTAGAAGATGAATTAATCTACTCAAGGTTATGTCTCCACCTAAGTGTATGCACGATTAAAACAAAATTTTCTTCTTAATATGTGCCATGAAGCATTCATGCCTAGATCAATGCAATTTTATTTAACAAGGGTGTCGGGTCATAGAAGGGTTCAAAAAGTAAAGGGTGTATATTATATACACTCATTCATGCCTTGAAATGAAAATTTTCAATCAAGATGATTACCGGTACATGGCGGAGGATTTAGGTCCAAAGGCCACCATCGCGCATAAGGAAGGCTTTCGGTTGGACTTTATCCAACCTTCGACAATCACCATTTGATATACCGGTTATCATGGCATTTACGCATTCAGGAATGTATAAAATATGCAAGTTTGTATATGAAGGTGAAAGATGACTAAACTTTATTCCTATTCACAAGTATGCAAGTAAAGGTGTGATATGTATAGGAAGTAAAGTGTGTATGCTATGTGTGAAAAGTTTAACTATTATTTACAAAAGGAGACAAGTGCAAGTATAAAAAATTTGGTGAACAACTGTAAAATGATAGTTATTCACACGAGAAAGCAAGAGTGGAACTCATTAAACTCTATAAACAATTGCAAAAAGTTTGTTATTCACACATCGAAGTAAGAGTGGAGTCTATTACCACACTAGTTAATCAATTTTCTTGCATTGGTGGATTTTTATTCTATTGACAACTTCTTCCATCTCAAGGCACCCCTGCAAAATAAGGTTCTCATTTTGAGATTCGAGGTACTCAAGCCATCTTGGGTCCCTGGGGGTTAGTTGCACCACGGCTGTGTGCTTTCCATAGTTTCTTAGCATTCAGATTATGAAGGTGCAATAGAGTACAATCATCTATGAGATGTCCAACACGACCACAATAATGATAGTTCACATGTTGATTCAATTTCTTTCTTTGGATATTAGCAATGGGCTTTTGTGCATATGTGGGGGGTCTATGGCTTTGAGCATGAAATTTGAGTGCCAGCAGGGAGTCTTCGGGTACGGGGTGCGTCGCGAAGAAATCCACGACGGCTTGCCCTTTAATGGCCTTCTGTGGCACATAAGTGATGTCAAACTCCATCATCAGCATGGCCCACTTGCCAAGGCGTCCCTTCGGGACTGGCTGGGAGAGGATGTGCTTGACGAGATCAGGCTCACTTCATGGGACAGCATGTAGTGCCTCAGCTTCTTGACTGCGAAGACCAAGGTGAGGCAGACCTTTTCGATAAGAGTGTATTTGGCTTTCGCTCCCACCAATCTTCGGCTGAGGTAGTAGAGAGCCTGCTCCTTCCCTTCATCGTTGTTCTGGGTGAGCATTGCCCCCAGTGAGTATTCAGTAGCTGCTATATAAAGGATAAGTGATCTGCCTTTGACAGGTGCCCCCAGCACGGGCGGGGTCTTCAAATAATCCTTCAATTGGTCGAAGACATGTTGGCATTCATCACCCCAACTAAACGGTGCATTCTTCATCATTAGTTTGTGGAACGGCCGGCAGCGTCCCGACAGGTTGGAGATGAACCTGTAGATGTAGGCTAACTGGCCTTGTAGGGACCTTAACTCTCCCAGATTTCTTGGAAGTGACAGCTCTTGAATAGCTTTTATTTTGAAAGAGTCGATCTCGATCCCCCTGTACCGGACAATGAAGTCCAAGAATTTTCCACTGGAGATGCCAAATGCGCACTTCATTGGGTTCATCTTTAGTTCGTACTACTGGAGCCTTTGGAAAAAGATCCTGAGATCACCCAGATGATCGCCTCTCTTCCTCGTCTTGATGACCAGATCATCAATATAGCATTTGACCTTGTTATAGAGCAGCTCATCGAATATCTTGGTCATCGCTTGCTAGTACGTGGCGCCAGCGTTCTTGAGGCCGAAGGGTATTCTTTTGTAATGGAAGATCCCCTTGGGTGACCTGAAGGCTGTATAGATTCGATCGTGGTCAGCTATCCAGATCTGGTTATAGCCGGACGATCTGCCCATGAAAGATAAGGCCTCATGAGCAGTGGTTGCATCAATCATCACTTCGGTGATAGGCACCGGGAAGTCATCTTTTGGGCAAGCTTTATTCAGGTCGCGAATGTTTGACCCCCTAGTTGACTTTGATAGATTAGTTTCAATGATGACAAATCAAGTATGCGTGTCTTTCAAGACCTTTGAGGAATGACCATATGTCTTGTTGATTTTGGTGTGAGTCAACATTGCATAGATTTCATGCATTGAGTGACTCTTTTTGATATGGACTGAACTAATGATTTTAACATGTGTTGTTGGCTAACTTTGTGGTGATAAAAGGGATGTCAACCTACAATGCTATCTTTAGCCGAGGCATCATCGGCCAAATAAAGGCAATGCCCTTAACCTATCACTAAAAAATGAAGTTTCCCACTAGATACAGTATCGGGGAAGTCTGAGGTAACCAGGCAACAGCCAGAAGGTGCTACGTAATCTCGGTCGAAGCCGTAAGGCTAGAAGAGAAAAAGAAAGAGGCCGAGGAAGTCGAGGATAAACTGATAGCAAGAAAGCTTGGCGGAGAACTGCTATCAGTCTTCCTCAGAGACAACCTGACTCTCGAAGTAAAAATAGGAGCAGACTTATTGCCCGATGTACAAGAGGGCACCGATGGGCCCCACCACTTCACCCCAGCCTCTACTGCCTGCCTCAACCCCACCACCGCGCTAGTGCCCACGCAATGGCCCCAAGGAGTCTACCGCTGCTACCGTGCGAGGGCCCCTCTCTTCACAACATCCACGACTGGCGTGGGGTACCCATTCAGCCACGCCCACGTCCACTTCGTTGGAGTACATGGACTCACAGGGGCCACCTGCCAACCTCACGGATTGGCATTCTACTTCGCCCCCGCCCACCTCTGGCCACGCTGACACGCAGGCGCCTTCACCCCTACCCGCGCTCACGTTCCAGCACACACGCATGGAACCACTCTCTTCTCCACCCTCCGCGTCACCACCTCAACGCACCCGCTCTCTAGCCCATCTCTATGCAGCTACTCCACAAGTTGGGCCTCAAGCGCTAGTCGCCCAGCGTCACCCCATACCGGCCTGCTTTGTCTCCAGCACTTCACCCACCGAGCCCACCTATTTCACTCAAGCATCCAACGATCCGGCGTGGCGGGCAGCCATGGCCACTGAGTTTGATGCCCTTTTACACAACAGCACTTGGTCACTCATTCCTCAACAACCGGGAATGAATGTTGTTAGCTGCAAATGGGTGTTCAAGCTAAAGCATAACGTTGACGGGTCTATAGAACGGCAGAAGACACACCTCGACACCAAAGGATTTCGTCAGTAGCCCAGCATCGGCTTTCATGAGACCTTCACTCTGGTGATTAAAATCATTATTGTCCGTCTCTTGCTTGCAGTTGTGGTTAGTTGTGGTTGGCCGATTAGGCAGCTTGACATTTCCAATGACTTCCTACATGGCTTTCTTGATGAGATAGTTTTTATGGAGCAGTCGCCTGATTTCTGCCATCCTTTCTTTTCGCGGCATGTGTGTCGACTCCACAAATCTATCTATGAGCTATGCCAGGCATCTCGGGCATCTCAACAAAAATGCCCAGAGCACGGATGATGTGGAAGTGGTGGAGCTGGGTCCTCTAGATCCAACTCTCCTGGTATGTCAGGATTTATTTTTACTTTGGTTGATCATCACTGGATCAACCACTAAACAACAAGGTCAAAATCATGGTGCCACAAATGCACCTTGTTGTAAGGGTAACTTAAAAAAAACAAATCCTTTGCCTCAGTTGTGTATCATCTTAATTTATGTCTTTCAATCATATGAATTCATTTTCTTTCACCACCAGCACCAGGCAGCAGTAGGGAGCAGCACAAGTACAGCAGGCAGCGGGATAACACCAGGAAACAAAGAAGTAACAAGCAGGGGAAGGAGCACTAAGCAGAAGGGGGAGCGACATGCAACTAGGAGAGAAGAATGTTTAATGTTGCAAAAGCAATCAACGCTATTAAATTCTCTACAACTAAAATCCAATGCATCAACGTTCAACAAAAAATATCTAGAGCATGAATGGTCGGATATAGTTCTAGACAGATACAAACTCTAAGTGACGTCAATCACAAGTTGGAAACAGCATGCTGTCAAACAGTAGCATACCCTCGGATTAGGGATGGAGCTTTTACCTTGAAGTATTATTTTGAAATCAACTCTCTCTTTCTCCCCGTCGTGGCGGGCTGATGTCGCCGGCTTCTCAGGTGTGGGGAAGGGAGAGAAAAAAAAGAAGAGATTTTTTAAATATATTCATATAGGCAAGGGGAAGGAGAACAGGGAAGAAAAAGGTGGGTTTGCACTTTGCAAGGTGAAAAAGTCGTCGGGAGGAGGAGAGAGAGAGAGAGTAGTAGACGGGGAGCGCCCACCTTCCCCCTTCTTCCTTATCAGGCCAAAAGTGTGATTATTCCGAAAGCTTGTTGGTCTCATCGCCGTCCTCCTGTCTCAAGCCTTTGTTTCCACCGAATAGGCCGGGGCGGGGGAGGTGGATGTCTCCTGTATGGAATGATCTGTTCCTTTTAACTGATCACAGTGCCACGCACAACTTAAAATCGCCTTTTTCTGAAGCATTTGATATCAACATCACCCACTGCAGCAAAAGCCCTTGCCATTAGGTAACAAAAGGGAGAAGCTTCCACAGAGAAAACAGAATAAAAACCCAGAGAAAAGAACCGATCCAAGCCCCAAAACCCACGAGGTCCATCAGAAAGAATGCCTCCTTTTCAGTGCCTGCTCATGCATCCTCTTCCTTTCTACGGGAAACTTGGGCGATATGGATTGACGACACAGAAAGAACAACTCTGGAGACACAGAACCCTGAGATCCTGAAGAAGCAACACCACTAGCTGCTGGAGTGGCAGAAGGAAAACCTAGAACAGGAGGTGGATAAGCAGATGGAAGTTAAACTGTCGGCTGAACTGACCCTGCCTGAGAAGAAGTTTGGGATCTCGCCAAATCCAACACCAACACTGTCGCAGCCTGATATACCTCATTCATGTTAGTTACACGGGCAACGATCAGTAGCTGCCTCAATTCAGCATGGAGGCCATGAAGAAACTATTTTGTCTTCAATGCTTCATTTGCAAACACATGGGGCGTATAATGGCCCAATTCCATAAACCTGTTCCGATATTCAAGCACCGGCATTCCTCCCTGGACGAGCTGTAAAAACTGGTGCATTTTATCCATCCAGAGGTAAGCCGGGCTGAAGGTGAGTTCGAAAGTGGTGACGAACTCAGCCCACAAAATCTGCCGGAGTGGGCAAGACTGGAAAGAAATCTCTCATTCCGTATTCCACCACGTCAGCGCCGCGCCCTGGAGCTGAAAAGTGCCGAGCATCACTTTCTCATCTTCCACGCATTCCATAGAGCGGAATACGCGCTCGGTCCCATCCAGCCATACCCTGGCGGCATCCGGATCAGTCTGGCCTTCAAACGTCAGTGGATAAAATAGCAAAAATTCCTTTAGAGCACGTCCGCGACTGCCAGGTGCATCCTCTTGAGCTGGAATAACGGGAGTCGGGGCAGAAATATCCTGAGGGACACTGCTTGCTTCCTGAGGAATTGGGACTCTCCGACGCCGAGGCAGCATCTTGAAATGACTAGCAAAATAGATAATAAACCAAAAAAAATCATTAATCATAAGGAAAACATCCTAAGCTAGCAATAGATGGCGCAAATGGACTAATTCTGGACAATAACTGTGCAATTTCAATTCCTTACACGATTCCTCAACACCGCTCTGATACCAACTGTAACGACCCAGAGCGCCGGATACCGATAACCCGGTGTAGCATCAGACTACCTCTACCAGGAACTGGGGAAGTCACCCAAGAGGCTGATGAGGCCCCTAAAGGGTTGGGGGAGTTTGTCGATGGAGCGTTGGTGAGGACACTAGAGCCAGTCGCCGATATCAGACACGCAGCACAACTCGAGCGACTCCGGCCTCTCTATGGTTGGGCGATAGCATGGAATCCCTACCCGAGCATTGAGTTTTTATGTGTGGAACATTAGTATTTTATTTTGCCTTTATGTCATTTGGTTTGTATTTATGTCCTTGTGTAATTGGGTGTGCAATTATAAGGCTTTGTAAGCCAAGTTGTCAGTCTGTAGAGAATATCTCCCTCCTCCATACAAGGAGGGACAGAGCTCCTGATGAACTCGAACAAGTAGTGGTCCAAGGGGAACTCTACAGGGTAGCCTCCATTGCAGTCGTAGGTGTACAAGCCACCTGCTCCGAAAATTCGGGCCAACTCCATGGCCCCAACTCCGCTCCCCCTCTCACGGACAGGGCCCTCAGCTATCATAGTACATCCCAGGTCAAGCCACACTCGCCACAATAACAACTAGCGGGCCCAACGGAGGCATGGGCCGCTTAGTCCTCCGTACCTAGTGATCCTCCTCCCGAGCCACGTGCCTTGGGACTCGCTCATCTCTGCCAAATCGTGCCATAGCTGTAAAACAGAGCACAAAAGAATAGTCAGCACGCCAAAAAGTAACATATACAATGCAACAAACAAAAGGCACATGAAGTGTCAAAATACAACTACAGCAACTCAGAAAGAGGGGCTCACAGGCCGTCCGCCCTCGTCTCCATCTCTGACACATGCCCCGTGGGGGGCATTTGTTGTACCCGGATAATTTCCCCAGTAAAATGTCCAAAAATAAGAGTTTAGGAATTTCCTCGAACACCTTCAAGGAATGGGCTATCTAGCCCCTTTGGCAATCCAATGGGCCTAACCAATGGCCCTAACCCGTTAGCTGTGGCATATGATGACACCAGTAATCAATCGGGATCACTCCCGACCCCTCAATTACGAACTTTGTCCGCGTTCTACACTGCCACCCGGGCCAACCCGGGGGAGCCCCAACTACAGGCCGCGCCACGTGACACTCAATGAAAAGCCCAGGGGCCTATCCCAGGACCCCTTCTTTCAACCCTCCAAGGTCAAAGGGAGACCCAACTAAGTCAACCACAGGCTTTGGAGGCCCGCAGTACGCATATATGGCCCACACGCGTGTGTCGGGCATTTTCCTAAACACCTTACAGGCACGTATATTCTGACCCATCTACAACAAACCGTGGGCCGACCCGCAGCTCCAGCATTCCAGTCGGGTTTTATAACGACCCTCTAGTAAGTTGGGGCCACCCCCGACCCTCAGACACATGACGACGAGCCGTTTCCCTTTAGCTCTCGGGCCAACCCGGAGCTACTCTGCCAACTAGCCGCGCAACATGGCACATATCTTGAGGCTAGGCCCATGCGCCCAGAATGCCTCTTCTCATCTCTCATGAGCTCACATCCTCAGCCCAGGGCCCATTCTAAAGCTCCTTAGCCAGTTGCTCGGGCCGTTCGATGATTTGGGGTGTGTCGGGCATTTACCCGAACACCTTACGAGCG
>JANBPO010005937.1:0-15456 GCA_024336825.1 Amorphophallus titanum | reverse complement strand
ATGGCCTTGCTTCTTTACCGGGAGCTTCTCATCTTTAACAACTTGCTCATTCATTAGTGGGCAATTAGGGATCCAATGTTCTCGACTTCCACATCGGATACAAGCTCCTAGCTTCCTCCAGCATTCCTTGGTCTTATGGCCGGCTTTGTCACAGTACTTGCAAACTTCCTTTGACGGTGCGATGGTGGAGAATGGCTTGTCATTCTACTAGAATCTCTTTCCTTTGGAGAACTCCCCTCCATTGTAATATTGCTTCTTGTTGAATGATGCTTTGAAATTTCCCGAACTCGTGATAGTTTCCTTCTTGTCCTTGCCCCGAATCCTATCAGAAAGTTCAGTGGCGTCCTCAAGCAGCTGGGCACGTCGAACCACTTCCGAATAGACTTGGATGTCCATCGGTGCAAGTTGGGTGATATATTAGAGTAGAAGCCTATTAAGGAACTTTCTTGCCTTCATCTTCTCCGTACACACCAAGTGAGGTGCATATCGGGATAGTCTTGAGAATTGGGCCTCATAATCAACCATTTTCAATGCCCATTGTTTTAATGCGACAAATTCCACAGCCTTATTTTCTTTAATGCAGTCAGAAAAGTATTTGTCGTTGAAGTGTTCAACAAATTTCGCCTATGTGATGTGGTCATCAAGCAATGTTGCCTCTACAGACTCCCACCAGCATCGAGCGTCCCGCTCTAGTTGGAATGTGGCCAATAGAACCCTTTCCTCATCCGTGCATTGCATCACGTGAAAAATTCTCCCAATTTCTTTTAGCTAGCTCTCGACATCCTCAGGGTCGGTCGAGCCTATGAACCTTAGTGGGTTCATGTTGCAGAAATCCTTATGGAGGTTACCAGCTCCACGGTGAGCACCACCTTGCGCCACTTGCTGTAGTGCCTACGTAAGTCCTTGCACGGTGCGCTGCATCTCGCGCCATTGTGCTCTTTCAGCGGTCATGATCCTACAAGAGAATTTAAACATAATCACTAACAGGTTTAATTAGAAGGTAGGGTGTCATTATAGAACTTAACCTATGGCTCTATCGATCTCACTAGGTGTAGGGAGTAAACCTATCCTTGGACTTGGGTTTTTCCTAGGAAGCTAGAAATCCAAAGCTCTGATACCATGAAAAGCTGTCACGCCCTGAGTGCGGAAGATACCCAGTGGCGTGGTAACTTTTATATAGAACCAATCCGTCAGAGCAGTATGATTTTATTTCACAAAAGACAGAGTGTAGAAAATATCCAAATAATAACTAAGATCTAAATTTCTAAAATAATATTAATAGTCCAAGCAATGGGCTAACCAAGGGGTCAAAGCCAAGCCAAATAACACGAAAGAAACACTGCATACACAAAGCTCAGGATAAAGCCACTCTTCCGGGATCCCTCAACACAATATAGATGACTCTCATGGAACACCCAAGGCATCCACCGAGTCAAACGCCAACAAGGCATTGAATCCTGGGTTCACCAGAGCCCGAGACAACTCAAATAATACTCCAAAAATAGATAACATTAACGTGTCCAAAGTTGGCATCGCGATAGTAAATGTGACCCTACGGTGGGTCATGATGCCAAGAGAACATGTCCAACATCACCAGCACGTCAATGCATTGACGCGGCACATGCCTATGTCACGTTAATAGACGCGGCCATAGCCTCAAGCGTGATAATACCAGAATGCAGTCATAGACTAGGGAGCATTAACACAAGGTCGTGGCCATTACTTGGGTCACGTTCTTCCTAACACGGCGCTTACTTAAGTTGCGTTAACACAGGATCGCGCCCAAGACTTGGGACGCGTTCCCAACTGCACAACCGTTCATCTCTCTCAATGAACGCGACTACACGATACAATGCATCTCTTCTGAGAATGCGCCCCCTGAGAGTTTTGCGTTAAGATGCCGAACCCGAAAAATAGTAAAATCCATGGAAAGCACTGCTCCACACCCCAATCGCTTCTACGATAGGGAAACATCCCTAGACACGATATACACCTTCCACAAGTTGGAAGGGATCCAGAAAACTACAAAACGACACAGAACATGCATTTTTTCACAAATCCACCCAAATCGACTCATGGGGGAAATCGGCCTCCTACCGGCCCCAAATCACGGCCAAACACAACGAAATAGGCGGGAATGGCATCTCAACATGCCAGAGGTTCATTTTCTACCTTTTAACGTGAGAAACATCGCCTGGAATGATGATTTCATCGCACACCCCAAAACATTCTATAATTGCCCAAAAATTGAAAACTCACTCAAACGCTCACTAATCAGCATGGAATTCAAGGGGAAAGCAGAACAAGAGGTAAGGAATCTATCCCCCTACCTCTTTCACCAACCACCTGAGCCGAAAATGCCAAAACCATCACATGAACCCACGCCATGACGATTTGAATCCATCGAGGGATCGCGCCAATGTCGCGCTCTGATACTCGTGCCATCACGCCTCAGGTCAACTCCACGATGTCACCACCTCGTCCAGCTCCACCATGGTCGCATGCCCGGGGGAGAGGAGAAAGGAGGAGATAGAACAGAGGGAGAGAAAATGAGGGAACGTGAGGGGAGAGAGGAGCAACTGTAAATGTGATCACCGCCAAAGATGATGGCGAGAGACTAGCGCCCACTTCAGATATGCCATCGGAAGGGCAGGGCCATGCCTCTGGCTCCTCTATGCCCGATCCAGCTACTATGATGATGATGATGCAAAGATATCAACAAGAAACTGAGATGCTAAGAAGGCAACTCAGCGAGCTGAGCACAAATCCCACAGCCTCGAGACAGACTGAAGTTCTCCCTGAAACCTCGCAACGAGGTGCTAATGAATTTGAAGCTTCTCCTCCAATGATGGCCTCTCAACTAGCACTTAATTACACTGGGGGCATGACCCCATTATTGCAGCTCGCTCCTCATCATCAGGGGACTGTGGATGCACCTTAAGCAACAGCGCTAATGATCCCACAGATGCAGCAAGCTCAGCTATGCCCAAGGCTAGTTGACCCGGCGATGATGAGTAAATTAATGATAGAACATATAATCAAAGAGAAGCTGACTAATAGAGGCGATGATGATCATGCCTTGTTCGATGTTTACAAGGTGTCGTATCTGGTTCACCATACTTCCAAGAAACTACCTGCTGGCGTCAGTAAGCCACCGAAGTTTGATAAATTCAATGGGCAAGGCTCGCCCAAAGAACATATAACACACTATATCAACGTGATGGGTGACCTAGCCACGGAAGAATCCTACCTGTTGAAGTTCTTCGGGGCCTCCCTCACGGGCCTCGCCTTCGAATGGCATTCAAATCTACCGGCCAGATCTATTAGTGGTTGGCCAGATATGCAACAAAAGTTCTAGGAATGGCTCCACGTTGCTGAAAGAGAGGTCACCATGGCCGAGCTGTATCCCTCTAAGCAGAAGAATGATGAAATAGCCTTAGAGTATATTAAAATATGGCAGAACCTCAGCATGAGATGCAGGCGTCCGCCACATCAAGAAGATGTGGTGCAAATATGCAAACAAAACTTGAGGAGGGAGATCGTCAAAAAGATGATCAGAATTGAAATAAGGTCTTTTGACCAATTAAACAATGTCATGGCGGAGATCGAAGCCTTCCTCTCTAGTGGTTCCTCTGCCCCTACTGCTACAAGCCAAAAGACCAAAGCAACTGATAGAAGGCCCCAGCCTAGGGAAGTTTATACAGTCGACTTCAAGGTGTTCGAGTGGCAAAAAGATGAAGGGGTCGCCCACCCTCCACCCGTCAAGCCGACTGAGTGGCAGGATGGCCCCTCCTTGCGGGCCAGGATGAACAAGCCCTATTCCTTTCCTAAGGAGAAAACCCAGGTCCTGTTCGAATGGGCTACGGATAGGTCGGTGCACATGGGGCAGTCCCTGGACAGGTCAGTGCAGGTCCCTAGATAGGTCAGTGCACATGGGGGCAGTCCCTGGATAGGTCAGTGCAGGTCCCTGGATGGGTCAGTGCAGGTCCTAGGATAGGTAGGTGCACATGGGGGCAGTCCCATGATAAGTCAGTGTAGGTCCCTGGACGGGTCAGTGCAGGAGCTTGGATAGGTCAGAGCAGGTCCCTGGATAGGTCGGTGCACATGGGGGCAGCCTCTGGATAGGTCAGTGCAGGTCCCTGGACGGGTCAGTGCAGGTTCCTGGACAGATTAAAGCAGGTCCCTGGATAGGTCGGTGCATATGGGGGCAGTCTCTAGATAGGTCAGTGCAGGTCCCTAGACAGGTCAGTGCAGGTCCCTGGATAGGTCAGTGCACATGGGGGCAGCCTCTGGACAGGTCAGTGTAGGTCCCTGGACATGTCAGTGTAGGTCCCGAGATAGGTCAGTGCAGGTCCCTGGATAGGTTGATGCACGTGGGGGCAGTCTCTAGAATGGTTAGTGTAGGTCCCTGCACAAGACAGTGCAGGTCCCTGGATAGGTCGGTGTACATGGGGGCAACCTCTGGACAGGTCAGTGCAGGTCCCTAGATAGGTCAGTGCAGTCCCTGGACAGGTTAGCATAGGTCCTTGGATAGGTCAGTGCACATTGGGGCAGTCTTTGGATAGGTTAGTGTGGGTTCTTGGATAGGTTAGTGCAGGTCTCTGGATAGGTAAGTGCAGGTCCCTGGATAGGTCGATGCACCTAGGGTGCAGTCTCTAGACAGGTCGTTGCAGGTCCCTTGATAAGTCGATGCACATGGGGCTCTATCCTAGTTTCCAGAAGCTCAAAAAAAGAGAGTTTTGAAATGACATTTTAATTCATAAAAATGTGAAAAATTAGAAAATGATAGAAGACTATGTTAGTAACTCACTATAAAGATTTCATGCTCACAGAAATTCTGTGATGTCCCAGACCCTCCGGATCCTTCTTCTTGGGTCTCGGATCTACTTTTCTAGGAGGATTTGTTTCCATTATGCCTAAAATTATCTTCTAGACATCTTTCTTGTTCGGGCCCGTGCGATTCGGGTACATTTCGGAGGCCCAAAACATGTTCCGTGACTTTTTCTGCGTGTTTTTCGATTCCCGCGTGTGTGTTTTGGAAAAGTCTACGGAACCCTGTAGCGGGTGAACCGGGTCGTTCACCTACCCGCGGGTGATACCATTGCGATCAGCGCGTTTCGAGGATCGAGAATATGTATTTTTCTATTTTCAAATTAATAATTTATCTCTATGAAAGGTAATGATGCAAAAGTTGTGTAAATTATGTTGTGATGATGTCGTACTATAAGTCATTGGACTATCAAATTAGAAATTCATGAAGCTTCCCTTAATAGGCATGAAGATGTTACAAGAAGAAGGCCATGCAATTTCAACTGAAGATGACGTTTGGAGTCGACTCTAAACACCTCTCGAGTCGACTCTAGTCAGCAACAAGCCACCCGCCAGCTGATAAGATTAGAGGTGACAAATAGGTCACCTTGAAGGCAAAGGCGACGATCCTCAAGCAGACGTAAGGAGGCATAGGGCAATGGCTCAAAGTGGCTAGTGGTGACAAATGACTTGTTAAGGCAGACAAATGAGGCCTTAAGGGGGTAAAATAGATGGGCAACACTAATAAATAGCTAATGAGGCCAAGAAGCATGAAGAAGAAAGAAGCGGAGCTGACTCCGTATAGAAATGGAGTCAACTCCAGCCAAACCACCTCAAGACAAGCCAAGCTGTTTCTAGTCAAAGGTTGACCCAAACAAAGATTGACCAAGTCAACCTCAAGACGAGCCAAGTTGATTTTAGTGAACGATTGACCTAGACATGTTTGACCAAGTCAAAGTCAACATGAGTCAAGTCAACAGCCAACATGGGTCAGCCATCTCACAAGAAGAAGTCAACATGGTTAACCCAGTCACAAGGCTAACAAATGGATATTACTAGTGTCACGGTGAAAAATGGATCACAAGGATGATAAATGGGCAGTAACGATGACAAAAGGCCACTGGCGGTGACAAATAGCCAAAGGCGATGGCTCCCAGCGCATAAGGGTGACAAATAGGTGGTCAAGGCTGAAAACAGAGAAACCGAATGAGAGTCGACTCAAAATACTGTTGGGGTCGACTCTAGTTACAATGAATCTCATAAGGCTGAAAGAAGAAGCAGTGGCGGTGGTTAAATTCAAATAAGGGTGACAAATAGATGAATAATGGTGACAAATAGATGAACAAGGGTGACAAATAGCTATTAAGGGTGAAAATAGATCGCTAAGGTAGATTTCACAAAGGATATGTCGACACATCAGGGATATCGCGTCGACGCCACGAAGTCAAGAGTGCCAGCTTACCAGTATACTCAAGGCTACATGAAGCTGCATCGACGGAATGGCCTTAATGCATCGACGCACCAGAAGATTTTCAAAGTAAAAATCTATTTTTTCTGCAACAGTTCTCAGGACATCCAAAGGATTATTTTATGAACTGCAAACCTCCAAAAGTTTATCTTTTGAGGTCTGGATAATAGGTAATTCGGGACATCAAAATGATGAATAAGAGAAATGACGCAACTTGTGGGCTAAAACGGGTGTCAACAGGAACGACCTCCTCATTTTGACCCCATTCAAAATTTCACGCGACTGGGAGAAAATGGTCTATCGCGAGATCGCCATATCTATAAGACGGTCTTAGGAGGACCGCTATCATTAGATTACACAAAAAAAAATAAAAACGTAGTAGGTAGCGATCTGTCGGGCGACCGCTGATTCAGGCGGTGGTCACTGGTTTGACCGCTATTAGGAAATCAGCTCTGGCCTCTGACAAATCCCAACACACCTTGCTTAAATCTCATGATTCGTTCGATACAGTAAATGAAAATTGGGAAAATGGTATCATTAGAAAGAGAACAAAAAATCGAACAAGATAGTATGTTTAATTAAAGATTTAGCCTGCAAGAATCCTACCTTTAGTTGCGAAAAGGGAAGAAGATCTCATCGGAACCCTAGATGGAACCACCTCTTAAACTCGACGTTCCGGCCCTCGAACGCGTACATCATCGGCCGCCTCAACAAATGGGAGTTCTAGGTAGTGTTAGGCTTCATTTTATAGAGCTAGGGTTGATCCTAGGGACGTGATATGGACGGAAAAGAGTCGTGGAATCAAACGCGTGTGGTATTTACGCTTGACCGGGTCACGCCGCCATCTATTCGAAATTACGCCGCTAGGGTTAGGATTTGCGTGGGGAAATAGAGGGGAAATGGGCCTCCTACATGGGCCTAACGATTGGGTCTAGATTGAGCCCATAAGAGCTTGAATTAAGCTCGAATTTGGGTGGATTAGGGCTGATCTAATAAAACCACGAGTTTTGGCCGAAAAGCCTATAATTTGGGCCAAGCCAAATTTTCTTTTGGGTTCGGTTTAGAAGACAAAATTTCTAGAAATTCAATCCATTGTGCCCCGGCGTATTTTGACGAAGACATTTGTTCCATTGTGTGTGATTTTCATTGCATATCCTTTGATGAATGTGACTCAAGTTGATTGGTCACATGTATGGCCATCTTTGAGCTGAAAGTGAAATGCTTATACACTTAATCAATTTGGTTTTGTTTTTAATGGGTTGTGTGAGTTTAGCTTGTCTTGGATTGCATGTTAAATTCATGTGATGGGGGCATCCCTTGCCCTTCCATATTTTTCGAGACTTGGCTTGATCGTCGGCATGTGCCATCGCGTCTGTCTTATTTTTCTGAGTCTATTCATGTAATTTTCATATTTTATTTGAGTCATAAACTATGTAATTTTCCTTTTATTTAACTTTCTCACTGAAGATTTTCATGGTTACATGTTGGCGCAGGTGATGGAGAAGAGAAAGAAGAGAGGGAGAGAGAGGAGGAAGGAGATGGTGCCAAAGGGTGGATGGTAGCTCTATGGTGTGGCCACATACTCCCCTAGATGTTTATTATTTAATCTTATCATGATAATGACCAAAAGACCCCTGTTACACCACATACTGACCAGGGGTATTACAGGAAGGAACAAAATGCATTTAAGTCAAACAGATCCACTCTAATGGGTTCGGTGATAAACCTGAGTACCTAACACACTAAAACAAAAGATTTAAGTTTGGGTCTAACTGCGTACAAAACCCCAGATCGGGGAGTTTTCCTCCTACACTCTCCCTTAAGTTGAGCATAGATCTCTCTCATGCATAGCTTCCCCAAACCAGTGTAGTTGCTCCTTGGTGACTCCCTTGGTGAAGACATCAACCACTTGATCAGCAGAGTGAATGTAAGACAGACAACTCTCCACTGTCCAGTCATTCACGATTAAAGTGTTGATCAATCTCAATGTCTTGTGTGGCCATGGGGGACAGGATTATTTGCAATATTAATGACAGCCTTGTTATCACAAAAAACTGCAGTGGAAGAGCAAAAGTGATACCAAGGTCCTGCAACAAAAGCTTCACCCACAACAAATCAGCAAGGCCATTCACGATGGCTTTGTACTTACCTTTGGCACTATGTCAGCACAGTCTGCTTTTTGCTCTGCCATGCAACCTAATTCTTACCAAGGTAAAAACAATAACCAGTGGTAGAATGCCTGTCATCCTTAGAACTAGCCCAATCAGCATCAACATACCTAACAATGTCTACATGATGGGATTAGTGAACAAGATCCCTTTGCTCGTACTAGTTTTAACATACCGAAGAATCCGATCCACGGTCTGTACGTGTGGTGCTCGGGGGCTTGCATAAACTGATTGACAATACTTACAACATACGTAACATTAGGCCGAGTGAGTGTCAAGTACAAAAGGTGTCCAACCAGGTGCTAATGGCACCTCTTCTCTACTGCAGAAAGAAGCTCACCATCTGTGCCAGTTACAGCAGGCCCCCAGTTTTCTGGTTTCTGTCAATAAGTCAAGAGCATATTTCCCTTGGGAGACATAAATATCCTCATTGGAGTAGGCAACTTCTAGCCCAAGCAAGGATGACAGTATCGATTTCGGTACCGGTTTCGGCCGGTACCGAAACCGATACGTACCGGTTTCGATATCGGTTTCGGTTTCAGCCGAAACCGGTTGAAACCAATCAAACTATAGGGTTCTAATAGGGATTAGGCTTCTTTCTACTGAACTTCGGATGGCTTTTATAGAGTCCCGATCGAACTCTGCTACAGATTAATTTAACGATCTGTCGTGGACCCGTTATGGAATCATGACGCGCCCCTTATGGTCCGTTAAAATCTGGCTATCAATAGACTTCTTTCTGTGAAGTATAACGCATAGGGCCTTGGTCCGCTATGGTTACTTAACGGTCTCAAGCAGATCTGTTAAATTCTTTTGTGGCCGGGAAAGGATCTGTTTGTTCTCTCTGTTCTGATCACCCCTGTCGGTCTCTCCTGCATTTTTACACACACACGTCCACCGTTCTCTATTAACCCACTCACACTCACATCCTCACACTCACATGCATTCATTCACATGCATTCATGCACTCACGTCCATTCACAACCATCCGTTCTCACATCCATTCCCACAACCACATTCACACAATCATGCATTCTCAAAAATTCCATTTCGCTCACAATCACATACATATTCCCTTCCTCGCATTCATACCACCATCCATTCGCACAAATCATACATTCATATTCATACACACATCCACATTCACTTTTTCACAAAATCAAAAAATTCCTTCATTCTCATTTCATTATATCAATTGTCACATAATGTGTGTCACAAAACCAAAACCAAAAAACAAAAAAAAAACACAAAACCAGAACAAGTATCACTCCGCCGGTCTATCTCCTGGGCCACCGCTGTCCCCAGTACCCTCGTGCCCCTTTGGCGGTGGCTCCATAGCGCTTTCCTCCTCTTCTTCCCATGGGCATCTCCACTCCACCTCCTCATTCCTCCGGTGGGTGGAAGAGATAGCCAAGATGTCTCCCACCGACGCGCTCGGTGCCACGCTCCGTGAGCCTCCTGCTGGGCTACTTTGCGACACGGTCCGCTCGGGTGCTCGGCCCATCAGCCGGACGGTCCGCTCCATGGTTCGAAGCTCGATTTTCAATTCAAAAATCTTAAGACATGCCTCGCGAGCCTCAGTTCGGTACCACTCGATGTCCGCTGCATCTCGGCTCAATCGGGTTACCTCCCCCTGGAGTCGGTCAATCTCTCCTCGGAGATGGGGCACCTTGGCCGCTTCTGCCAACGCTGCAGCTAATTCCCTCGCCTACACATTGCATTGCATCACGGTTAGTTTAAGCATTTGCATAATCATGAAGCATTTTTTTTAAGAAAAAGCTTGGTTTCTTACCCGCTCCGCGAGGGTAGCCTCGGCCTCCTCGGCTCGAGCTACAGCTCAGGTAAACTCTGCATCCCGCGGCGGTGGATGTGTAGTGTGTCGGTGTCGTGTCTGGTTCCGGACAACCCAGGGTTACCTAGTGGCTGACAGGCAGTCTTATTGTGTCTCGACGGCTTTATCCAATTCGAGACATTGGTTCTGGATGCCTCGAGGTACTGTTCTACCTCGATTTGCGTATCCAGATGTGTTGAGGGTTCTTGGTGTCCCCTCAGGTCTCCATGTGTCATTTTTCTCAGAGCGTCATTTTCCTTGGCTTAGGATTAGACCGATTGGCGGTTTGTCCCGCTACGTGCGACGATCCTGACTCAGAGTCATAGGACTCAGGGACTGTTGTAGTTGTAGGTCTAGTTGTCTTGTCCTAAGTCTATTGGCAGTCTCTTGTGCTACCTTTGGTGCTTCAAAGTACATGTTATAGGGCACTCTTGTCTGTATATACTTCGGCACTTGTGTTTTGGAGTCCGTGTCTTGTGAGCCTTCACAAGTCGTAGCCTTACGGCACGCTTCGACGTGATGGCTTTTATAGCGGGACACTTCCAGTTCATGGTTTTTAAGCTAGTTTCCGTCGGCTCCCGCAGTTACCGTTGCATCCTACGAGGGGAGAAAACTAGCTAGAGGCCTAGCTTAGGCAAAAGCCAGTGTGTGCACACGCGGTTAGGGGCTTTGGACTGACGCCGACAGGCATTCCCCTGTCTAGTCACTTGTAACTTGGTTACTATTCTGGTTCTGATAGTGTCTTAGTCTCTGCCTGGCTGTAGGCATAGAAGATGAGATGCTAGTATACGCAGCATAAGACGTCAATGGATGCAGCTGGCTGTTCTTCTAGTGTGGGGCACTCCAGTCACGTGACACGTGACCCTTCGCTATTCTCTTTGCGGTTCTCTTCTCGTTTCTTGTGTGTTGTGACCTTCTGGGTTAGCCCTTTTGTGGCTGTACTCAGGGTCAGTGTCTGTCGCTTGCACAATGTTTCGGTTGTGTATGTGGCAGTGTGTACGACGTCCTAGTCGTGTTGTCCGTCGTCTGTGTTGGTCATTTGTCTAGCCTTTTCCTAGGTTTCTTTTGTCTGTTTTGCAGGTTCCTTGCATCGACAGTTCAGCAACTCCTGACTCTGTCAGCTCCGAGTCACTCTCCTGCCCTTGCTTGGAGTAGTTTGGGGTACCGAGGCTAGTTCAGTAGCCGTTGCCTAGTATAGCTTCTTCCTTCCCCTCTCCCTTAGCTTGTTCCCTACTCCTGCTTCCTGTTCTATTTCTTTTACAGCTTTGTAGTTTAGCTTTATTTCTTTACTACTAACTATTTCTTACCTGCTATTGAGCGTAGAACTGATACTAAGAAAGCAATGTCAAGAAGCAAGGGTCAGATCTATACCTTGCCGAGTCTGAAGAGACCGGCACTGATCGGAGACGAGGGTGCACCGGGGAGCATGTGCACCCGACGGACATGTTGCGTTGAGGAAGCTTGGTGACGTCCCTACTAATACATGCACTACGCTCCACGCAGGGAGGGGGGTTCACGAGGGTGGGGACGAACAATTACACACACTACCCTCGCGCAAGAGGGGGGATCGCAGGGAGGGGAAATAAACTATCGATCGTACGCTGAGCACAGATGTCCGATCGAGGTGCAACCAACTCCTGGATGATGATCGAGGGATGCCGAAGGATGCCTGAAGGTCTGGCGCCGAGCTGCTGTTGTTGGATGGAGACGGCAGCCGCGGCTGTGGACCTGCACAGTTCTGCTGTGCAAGACAGATTGGCACAGTCGTGGTGCATTGGCCGGTACGGGCACCGTGGAACTCCAATCATGACGAGACAAAGTCGTGGAAGTGCTGACAGGAAGGTCTACAAACCCTCAGAAGATGGTGACTTTCTGATCGCCTCGCTAGACGTGGTCACAGGAACAGCCAGCGTCAGGTTTCTGGGTGAATAGTTAGACCAGTCGCAGGTAGCTGTGGGGGGGACTCCCAGTGCTAATGTCGGATCAAGACGAGACCACTTGCGTTAGTTCCGTATAGTCGAAGGGTGCAACTTTTCTGAAGACTGTTTGACCTGAAACGGAGAGCAAGAGGGGGTATCGGGGCCGACTTGATAGCAGCCTATCCTGGGCGAACAGGGGACTCTAGGTCTAGTGCGTCTGAGAGAGAATGGCCGCCTTGGATGGAGATAACATCGAAACCAGGCGGGACCACCTCTGGTGCGTCGGAACTTCGGAGGAGCAGAACTCTCATGAAGAGAGCTCTGACTGAATCGCACAGGGGCGGGTGGTGGAGCTGCTACCAGATGGTGCTCAGGTTCAGACCCGAGCTTAGCGCAGTTGCACAAGAATGGGTGGTGCGAACGGTGCCAAGGTCGGATCACTGCAGGATCACTTCTGGGACAAATCTGACTCAACGATGTACAACTCCACAGAAGGAAGATTTGGCTGGTTTACACTGTGGACTCTAGGGTAGTCTCTGCAAACTTGACCTCTGCTGCAGGCTGGTTACAGAGAGCAGCAGCGTGGTCTTCTCGATCCACGGGAGGGTGTAGCGGCGACGGGGCGACGCCGGGGTGCCGTGGACGCTTGGAGCCGAGGAGGGTGGACCTGAGTTGCAGAGGGAGAGCCATGTCCTCACTGACCATCACCTTTTGAAGAAAATTCTTTAATGCATCCTGGTGAAGGGTAGATCTTTTTATAAGCTCTAGCATAGATATTTTGGCGGGCACCTGGTCTAAGTGATGCAACAAATCATATTGGGTACCCGGCAGTGGCTCAGTCTCTTCTTGATTGGCATGGGGTTGTGAAGACTGGGGATTTGAAGTAGGAGCATAATTGCGATGAAACAGACGCCCGCTCTGCAGGGCAAGATTCTATGCCGACACGGCACCAATTGACAGTATAATTGGCCCGGTGGGGTGGATAAGTGGTGTGGGAGAAGGTGTAGTGGAGATGATGGGAGTGGAGGTAATGGTGGGTTGCAGAGAAAGGATGGCGGGTGAAGGGTTAGCGATAGGCACGGTGATGATAGGCGTTGGCGGAGGTGTAAAGGCTAGCGGTGGTGTGGGCGGAAGGCTATGCGTAGTGATAGCAGCGGGGGTGACAATCAATGGGTGAAATGTTAGCGCGGGGGAGGGTGTTATCAACAGAGTAGGGATAAAGGGGGTAGTGGATGGAAGGACGAGTGGTCTAGTAGGCGGAGGAAGGACTTGATGTGTGGGTGTAAGGATGGTAGAAGCAGAAGGGTTTCAGTGGTTATGGTGGAGGGCCATTATTTGTGGAGTAGAACCATCATCATCATATGACCACCCGGCGTCAAGAGCTGGGGGTTGAACCAAGTTAACTTGAGCCGGTGCCGGCGGCTGAGGCTGCGGAGCGGGAGGATGATTTGGCATGGGGTTCTAATGGATCCCCAAGTCTTGAACTGGCTGTGGCTATTGCGACTGTTGCTGCAACGGTGGTGCCTGTTGTTGCTGCACTTGCAGCCTCGACGCTTGTCTTCTTTTCTCTTTTATTTCTACAATGGCCTTATGCATTTCAGCCCAATCAATTCTGTGTCCTTCATGAAGGTCATAGACCAAATCCCTTAACTAAAAGCATCCTTCAATCGTATGCCCCGGCTGCCTATGGAACATACAATATTTAGTCTGATCAACGGCCAGATTCCAATTGGGCCGTTCCGGAGGAAGCTATATAGCACTAACTGACATGAGAGCGGAGAAAATATCAGCGAGGGTTTCTGGTAGTGGAGGGTACTGGGCTCTCTTTGGAGCCGGGTACTTATTATTGTACCTGTTGGGGGGAGGGACATTGTGGTATTACGGAGGCTATGGAGATTGTTGGGGAGCGAAAAAGGTATTTTGTGGAACGGGGAAGGTGAGCGGAGGGTTCTGTGGAGTGGTGTAGGCTGGTGAGTTCTAGGCACTATCATCAAAATCACTGGGATATTTACAACAAACCCAACACTTGCAGTGCCCCGGTAGGCGAGTGAGGGGTCAGCAAAAATTATCGACCACAGCGCTAGCAACATCTGCCTAACCGGTGCATCTGATACGGCATGACCGACTAAAGGTACGACCGGGAGGTCGAACTCTACGGCGCTGTCTATGACTGCCCATAGCCCCGCGTCCACTGCAACCGAGGAGGACGGAAGTGTCGAGGCCAAGCCGCTGGGCCCTCCGACTTCAAGAGATAACTCCTGACCTACCACCGCCAGGGGAGTAGGCAAAACCATGGCCGAATCACTTGACCCCGTTATCATGAGGGGCTGCTCCGCCTCGACTGTCGGGACTGAGTCAAACACTACGGCTGGGATGCTCGTCTCCTTCTCTACCCTCCCAGTAAGGTCTGAGCCCGCCATCGCTTCACAGCTTGGCAGGGCAAGGGTCTTGCTCTCTGTCGAAGGAAGGGCGTCAAAGGAAGCCGGACCGGATGTTATCGCCAAGAGTCTCGCGGCCCCTTCTGCTTGTGCTTCCTCCTCCCGGGAAATGGTGATGTTCTCCAAGATCTCCCGTAAAAGCTGGGTTTCCTTCGACGCGTGGAGCTTCGGAAGAGGCAGAAGAGGGACCGCTAGCTCTAGGCTGGCCCCCGACTGTAGGAGAGACACTAGTGGCTCCACCTCCGGCCCCCAGAGTGATCTCAGTCTGTCTGCTCCCGCGGAACTGAGAAGCTCTCTTCGCTTGGGAATAGCCTTACGAGCTCTGGCGGCCCACGCTTCCGGAAGCTCTGCCTCCTCCTGAACATACAAGACAGGGTTAGTCACTCATTGCCCGAGGCAAATTGCCCATGTCCTGAAAAAGACAAAGGGGAAGCTGAGGGGTCCCCGTACTTACCTCGGCCACCGGGACTATGCTGCCTTCTGGCGCTATCTCTCCCTCCTCCAGAGGCTCGTCTGTTGGCATGGGAGCACTGGAAGTCTCCGCGGTCGCTTCCTGCCGCAGGACCTCGAATAGAGACGCCAGCTTGCCCAAGCCCGCGTCGACTCCTTCTGGTCGAACCACCGATGCGTCCAGAGTAGCCACCTCCACGACCTCCGGCGGAGTTTGTTCCTAAGAGTTGACAGAGGACAAAGATAAAATCAGCAAATGCCCTCGAGGGAAGCTCCCGGGAACAAACACACACTTATAGTAGTCTTCTCCACCAAGCTCAGAGAGCTGGCCAATAGAGGGGCCTTCAGAACCAGCTTGGGAAGTCCGGACTCT
>JANBPO010005932.1:0-36774 GCA_024336825.1 Amorphophallus titanum | reverse complement strand
AGACATTTCGGTGATGGCCTTGGCTTTGTTAGGGTCAATTTCGATCCCTCTTTTGCTGACTATGAACCCTAAAAGCTTACCTGAAAATACCCCAAATACACATTTCTTGGGGTTCATCTTAAGCTGGTGCTCCCGAGACCGATGGAGAACTACCCGGAGGATTTCTGCATGGCCACTCCTGGTCTTGGACTTAACCAGGATGTCATCCACATATACTTCCATGTGGACGTGCATCATGTCATGGAAGATGGCTATCATCGCCCTTTAATATGTTGCTCCTGCATTCTTGAGACTGAAGGGCATGACGACATAGCAATAAATCCCCCACTGAGTGGTAAAAGAAGTCTTCTCCTGGTCTTCCTCTGCTAGGAGGATCTAGTTGTACTCTGAGAAACCATCCATAAAGGAAAGCATCTCATAGCTGGTGGTGTTGTCTACCAGGACATCTATATATGGGAGAGGAAAATCATCCTTTGGGCAGGCACGATTGAGATCACGGAAGTCTATGCAGATGCGGACCCTACCGTCCTTCTTCATAACGGGGACGATATTGGATACCCATTGCGGGTATAAGACTACCCTGATGAACTTAGCCTTATGGAGCCTGTCAATCTCCTCTTTGACCTTGAGTGCAAGCTTTGGGTGAAGTCGCCTTAACTTATGCTTGACAGCTCGAGCGTCAGGTTTTAGAACCAAATGATGCTCTACCAATGACGGGTCTAAACACGGCATGTCCTCGTAGGACCAAGTGAAGGCATCGGGAAATTCCCTGAGAACTATCTCAAGGGAAGCTTCCTCTTCACTATTCAAATTGGCACTTATCAATACGATCTTGGGGTCATCCTTGGTGCCAAGATTGATTTCCTTGGTGGACTCATCAATGGAAACACTGTGTTCATCAAATTTCTGGGTTCCATTGATGAAGGAAGCTATAGGATCACTGCCGTCTTCTAATGGTCCTTCTTCTTCTTCATTATCGTCATCTTCTTCTAGCACATACACCCCTAAACCCTCATCCCCTTCCAGTTCAACTACCCCTAGGGGAATGGGAGTGGATGTGAATTCGGAGACCTGACAGAGTTGCACGCACTTGTCAGCCAACTGGCTAATGTAACGCGCGGGAACCTGATGGACCCTAGATTGCTTGGAAGGAAAGGACGCTATGTACAGACCCTGACTCGATCTAGACTCTACCCTACTATGTACAAGAGGAGCTTGTGGAATGGGGTTCAAGGTGGAAAGCGTCGGCCCTTGGCTGAGGGATCCCTGTTCCAAGGAGGCCGTTTCTAGGCAACGGCCAAGCCGAGGCCACCAACAAAACCCTTCTTAAAATTATCAAGAAAACTTGCGAGTCACACAAATTTGTTGATTGGGCCGACAGATTGACAGAGGCTCTGTGGGCTTATCATACCTCTATCTGTACTCCCATAGGGCAAACCCCTTTTGCTCTCACTTATAGGATGGAGGCGGTACTCCCATATGGGATTTTAATCCCTTCCTTGAGAGTGTAGCTAGATAAGGAACTCAATCTCGATGAGCATCGAGAGGCATTGCTAGTCCAGCTGGAACTGTTAGATGAGAAGAGACTTAATGCAGCCAATCATGTTTTTGTTTATCAAAAATGCGTCTCACGACATTTTCAAAAGAAGGTCATTGAAAGTAAATTTCAAGTGGGTAACATGGTTTTGAAACGTAAATTCATTCGAACAGCAGGTCCTAGGTCTAAGCTGCAACCCAATTGGGAGGGTCCGTTTGTAGTCAAGGAAGTTTATCCTGGGAACGCCTATCGCTTAGTCAATGCTGAGGGAGAAGAGTTCTCTCATGTGTGGAACGAGCTTTACCTTAAGTGTTTCTACCCCTAAAAAAAAAGAGAGAGTCTGGCTAACAAATAGCTGGGTAGTGAGGTAACCTATGCCTTCGTCATTAGGAAAGGATTCCTTAATACAGCGACCACACACTACACGACACCCTTTGGTGAGGGTCCCCTCCTTTGCATAACACTGTTTCTCCTTTGGCCATGCTCGGGGGTGGTGATAGTCTTTTGCTTCTTTCCTCTTCGACCAAGCATAGGGGCAAGAGGTTGATGGACTACACAACCAACCTAGGCACTCCCCAATACCGGAGAGGTCTCAAATAGGGGCAGTCTTGACCCTCAAAAGAATAAACTTTCATGCTATATCTGGCCGATAAAGGTCCTTGAAAGTCATAGAACATGAAAAATCAATGGCAAAATTATGAAAAGAAAGGCATGGCAAGAGTGACAAAGCCTCCCGGGACGTTATGAGCCCGATCGTATGCGTGCCTAAGGGTCTAAAATTAAAAGGCACAAAGTCCCGACACAACAGATCTACTCCTTATGGGGTAGTGCCCTGCGAGGGAGTCGAATCCTGATATCCCGCATCCCTACGTGAGGCTTGTCTCCATTTTTCTTCAAATTCCCCCTTAAAGGCTAAATCCTACCCTAGGTATGGCCCTGGGAGAGGCAACATCATGCAAATTAGACCCCTAGCCAGGGGGTTGTCACTTTAAGCACACGCTCTGTTTCGAAAGATTTCCTGTGACTTGAGTTAAGGTCCAAGGAGCAACCGTTGTATTACCTCAGCCGGAAGCTGATCGGGCCTGAGCATAGGTATGCACCTATGGAAAAGGTGTGCCTGGCCTTGATGTTCGCCGTCAAGAAGCTAAGGCACTACCTTCTGGCTCATCGGGTGGACCTCATCTCAAAGTGTAATCCACTTAAATTTTTGCTCAGTCAGCTTGTCCTCTCTGGTAGGCTCGGCAAATGGGCACTCATCCTCATAGAATTTGACATCACATTTGTCCCACGCAAGACGATAAGGGGGCAAGGAATGGCGGAGTTCTTAGCAGCGCACCCTGTGCCAGAAGACTCGCCGCTCCACTTCGAGCTGTCCGATGAAGAGGTGTTGGTACCTTCTCAAGAAACTAGGGAGCATTATGAAAAAGTCCTACCACAGATGGAGCCGGGCGTCTTCACTTTGGACCTCCCATATTGGGAGTTGTACTTTGATGGTGCTTCCCGGACAATCAAAAGGGTCGGCGGCCTCACAGACTTTGTCTCGGGCGCGGGGGTCGTTTTTGTATCTCCATAAGGCGGCATCCTCCACAACTCTTGCGCTCTCATGAAGTCGCTAACAAATAATGAGACAGAGTATGAAGAGTTAATCATTGGGCTTCAATTGGCACTAGAACGGGATATCAAGTATATCAAAGTCTAGGGAGATTCCCAGCTCGTCATTCGACAGGTCCTGGGCATCTACGACGTCCGGAAGAAGGAGTTTATTCCCTACCATGCAGCCGTCATGAGGCTCAGGGAAAAATTCTACCTATTTGAAATAGGTCATGTCCCGAGAGGCAACAACTCCCAAGATGACGCTCTAGCAAAGCTGGCAGCAGCCCTAAAACTCCCGCATGAGGGAGAGTTGAATATTACTGGCAGACACCGAAGGCTCATGCCAAGTGTGCTTGATGAAGAGTCCGGCCTCACTATCTACGAGGTCGACAACATTCAAGAGGGGAATGCTCCCGAAGAAGAAGACTGGCGCGAGCCGATTATGAAGATAAAGAGCGACTGACTTCCTCATGATCGGGCCCAGAGGGTGCAACTGCTACACAAGGTGACTTCCTGCTAGCTAATTGACAGCCTACTTTTTAGGCTCGTCTATGAAAGGGATTGATCGGTCCTCCTACGCTACCTTCCTCCAAGGAGGCGAAGACCGTCATACACGAGGTCCATTCTGGATTGTGCGAAGCTCACCAAGCAGGATCCAAGATGAAGAATAGCATCAAGCTCAAAGGGTTTTATTGGCCCACCATGTACGAAGATTGCAACCAATATGCTCGTACAGATAGTTTTTTTTATGACAAAACTCCTATCCTTTTTGTCTGCAATAATGAATGTCATGTGAATGAACTTGTAATAATGACTCATGGTTGTCATCATCAAAAAGGGAGAGAATGTTGTGTCCCCAGGTTTTGATGATAACAAACCATGAAATCATTATTGTAAGTCCAAGTCTAGGTCTTTGTTGTTTCTCTAATCAAAATGTTCAAGTGTTCATGAGACAGGTTTAGCACGTTCAAAGTGTCGACTTCACCTGATAGGAGCCTCAACATTACAAGAACAAACGCAGAAATCCCTCATTTCTATTTGTGCTCTGGAGTGCTCAGTGCGTCGACACTTCATACAGAACGTGTCGACACTTCAGTTCAGCACATCTCTATCTGGCACTCATGCCCTGACACTTCCAGTGCCATGCCTTGACATGACAGTTCTAACCGCATGAGATTGTGGCACTCATGTCGACCTGTGGACACTAAAGTGTCGACCAATTGATGAAGAAAGTTACTTTTTCTCAAGCTAACAAAGGAAGAGCCGACACTTCAGCTGAACGTGTCGACACAATCAACTTCACCCAGAATGGATCTAAGTTTGATAGCATTCCGCTTTCCATGATCCGCAACCATTCGTTGAGGATACATTCACACAAGAATAGGCTTCTGGAAGGTTGCTTTTCCAGAGGAAACGATTGGCAGACAAGGTATCTTCCAGAGGTGGGGCCCACTAAAGATTTGGTTCCTTTATCCGCTCACGTTTCTGGTGCGCACGGCAGAAGAGACAAAAGGATGTAGGAAGCAAATAGAGAATGAAGGAGTAGCGACGTCTGGTAGGCTGTACATGGGAAAGATAGCTTGGAGAAGAAGCATTTACAACTCTCCTCTCCTCCATGGAAGCTAAAGAACTGGTGGAGAGAAGAGATAGTAGCGCAGAAGAGCTCGTGAGGGAGATCTTGTAATCCCTCAGTTATCGGCGTGAAGGCATCAGGGTGTCTCCTCTCCTCCACATTTTGGAGCAGGCACTGCAAGGAAGATTGCGTCTCCAGTCGCCTATGCAGCAACTGGAAAGATTCTCCAGTGCTTCTCTTGAGTCTGTGGTGAAGAGCCCAAGAGAGTAGAAGCGACGTCTAGGCTTCTTCTAGTTTGCAGATAGGATCATTTCTTCTATTAACCTTCATCATCATATCCTATTTGTTAGAGTTGTTTCTATTTTGTTTTGTTTCTTAAAACTCACACAATCACAGTGATCCCTACCTACGTGTAGGAAGACAGACTAAGAGAAGCTTAGTTCTGTGGTCACCCCAATCGCGCTTTCGGTGGCTAACAATTTTAGCTAGAAGCTTGCAGAGGGTTTTGTTGAAGGCTTTAGCCAAGCCATTGGCCTGAGGATTATAAATCGATGAGGTTCTTTAGTCGATATGCAATTGGCCGCTAGTTGATATATGGCACTATTCTTGAATGGTGTTCTGTTGTCGGACACTATGCGGCTGGGAGTACCAAATTGGCAGATGATGTTGCTCTGGACAAATCTGGCTACTACTTCACCAGTTACCTCCTGCAAGGGAAGGGTCTCAGCCTAGTGAGAGAAGTAGTCGGTGGTGGCCAAGATGTACTTATGGCCCATTGAAGATGGCAGGAAAGGGCCCACGATGTCCATACCCCACTTGGCAAATGGCCAGGTGGGGGCTGTGGGACGCAACAGATTGGGTGGTCTTCTGGGTACTCAGCCAAAGACTTAGCATGGATGACAAGTGTGAGCATACTGGATGCAGTCCGTGTACATGGTTGGCCAATAGAAGCCTTTGAGCTTGATATGATGCTTCATTCCATCTTCGGCCTGGTGAGCACCACACAACGCCGAATGGACTTCATGCATGATGGCTCGAGCCTCAACTGGCGAAACGCATCTCAGAAGAATCGACTTGTCTTTCTTGTGGACAAGTCTGTATAAGGAGTCACTGATCAACTCGTATGGCATTGCCCGGCAGAGTAGCTAGACCTCTTGAGCTCGGTCAGCAGGGAGCCACCCCTTCTTGAATTTGACGATAGGCTCACGCCAATCTTCTTCTTCTAAAAGAGTGTTTTGGTCGAGGTCATGGACCTCATAGATGGTGAGATCGGTGTTGCCTTCAAGTGAACTCATCATCGATGTTTTGTGCTTGACTGTGATTTCACTTCGCCCTTAGGCGGGAGCTTAATGGCCGTAGCCAGTTTCGTCAGGGTGTCTTACTAGGCATTGTTGCTCCTTGGACCATGATCTATATCAAAGAAATAGAACTTCTGGATTTGCCTAGTGACGGCGGTGTGGTATGGAACCAACTCCGTGATAAATAGTGCGGAAGGTGAGCTAGAAGGGGAGGGGTTGAATAGATCACCCCAATTAAAAATTCTTAATAAAAATAACCACTGAAAGCACTAAGGCAGAAGAGAAATAATAGGAAGCTGAACTAAGCGGTAAAAGATTGAGCGATAGATGTGCACAGATTCCAATAGATGAATGGAATAAGCAAACCACCAAACACAGACAAAGGATTTTTAAGGTGGTTCGATTGCAACCCGCAATCTACATCCACCCCTTACTCCACGGAGCAAGGCTCCCTTGCACTAAGCAATGAGTAAAACTGCAGACTCAGTCTGCCAACAACCACTGCCGAACAGCTTGCCCAGAGGAACACCTTCCACAAACTTCTGACAACCAAAAGTACCAACTGGAGGACCAACCACCCTTCCTTTGCAACCCGCAAAGGGAACCCCGTAAGCTGCTCCCTGCAACTTACAAACTAGAGGAACGTTCCTCTCTTCCTCCTAGCACACTGGAGGGAAACTGGAGAACTTCTCCCTTCCTCTGAAGGATCTCAGAGGGTAACAGGACAGTATGACCGAAATAAATAGAAAAATTCAAAGATGAAAAAAAACAAAACAGACGATCGATCTCTCAGACTAGAGGGTAATGTAGCTTCCGTAGAAGTAGAGTTACAGTAACATATGAGGGTCTTCAATCAGGCTCTCTCTTCCCTTTTTGGACTCTTCTCCTTTTCTCAAAATGAGGAGTTTCAGTAGAGAAGGAGGACTTGAATCTTCTTTCTCTCTCTTTTTCAATCGGCTCTATTCTTCTCTGCTTCAGTCCTCTATTTTCCTTCATACGAGTAGCATCCTTTTATAGGAGCTCACTGAGGAATGGGAGTGTGGAGATCACACTTCCCACCCAGGCAATCGTCTAGAAACTACTCACCCTTTCTGCCATGTGTTTGAGTCTTTGCATCTCGGATCACGTGCCCTTCCTTTACCTTCACGACCGCTGCTCCAACAACTCATGAAGTCCCTGTCATTTGATCGAACACCTAGTCAGCATCGAAACTGTATGTTTATGACTAGTATTTATGAGGTTCGAATGCAGAAAAGACAACATGCACAGACTTACATCACAATGCTATTGTGATCAATATGGACTCCCTCATACACTAGATAAAATATGCACGGACTCTAGGTGTACATACAAGAAATGTGCACGAGCTTGAATTGAAGAAAATGTGCTTGGATTGAATAATGTGCATGGACTTAGTTCTGTTTAAGATGAAAGATGCACGGACTTCATTTGATGAAGTGTATGTCCCAAGGCAGGAAACCAGCATGGACTTTAAGTGATTAAAACATGCAGGGACTTACAACCTGCATGGACTTAACTTGAAGGCATGCTACATGCACGGACTTTATGTAACTAAAACATGCACGGGCTTACAACCTGCACAGACTTAACTTGAAGACGTGCAACACGCACAGACTTTGTGTAAGAGATGTAGAACGCGTGCAAGGACTTTGTTTTAAATGGAGTAAGAAATGTGCACGGACTTTGTATGAACAAAGTCCACAGACTTCTACATGCATGGACTTTAAATGCAATGAAGCAAACGAAGTGCACGGACTATGTGTGCATGGACTTGGTTTGGAAGTGTGCACGGACTTAGTATGAGACAAAGTGCACGGACTTTGTTCTGAACAAAAAGTGCACAGACTTTGCTTAAAAGAGACGTGCACGGACTTGGATAGCACAATGTGCTTGGACTTTGAAGGAACATTGTGCACGGACTTGGAAGGAACATTGTGCACGGACTTTAGTTACATGAAACATGCACGGACTTTGTTTCAAGGGAAACATGCACGGACTTCATTTGCGACGTAGGAAAATTGCATGGACTTTATATGAACACTATGCACAGACTTCTACATGCATGGACTTTAAGTGCAATGGATCTAAAATGCAGTGAATCAAACGAAGTGCACGGACTATATGTGCATGGACTTAGAATGCAATCAAGCAATGAAGCAAATGAAGTGCACGGACTATGTGTGCATGGACTTGAAATGCAGAGCAAAACATGCACAGACTTTGTATGAGAAAGGTGTATGGACTTTGTTGGAACAATATGCACGGACTTGCTTTGCAGGTGTGCATGGACATCATTGGAACAGAACGTGCATGGGCTTGGTTTGTAACAAGAGAACAACTATGCATGGACTTCTAAATGTATCATGCAACTGCCACAGACTCTCAATGACACAACACCTATACATCGAGCAGAATTTTTCTAAGTCCAAAACTACCACGGACTTAAGAAGTGTACTGACAGCATGCATGGAGTCTCATTGTGCAAACACTTGACAACCGAGTGAACAACAATATGCATGGACTCTATAATTTGAACTACGCATGAGCAAATATGCATAGAGTTTATATGCACAGTGTTTTATTGCATAAAGGCTTTATTGCAGAGATAGATCAGAAATAGAAGCAATGAGAAGCACAGTAATTAAAAGGATGTTAGAAAATTAATCAACCAAATATTGACAAGTAGTGTTGGACATCATCAAAACCCTTTGTGAATGCTGGGACACAAACCGACTGATGAACTGCAACCTCCCAATTAACCCTCGAATTCTCTCAGATTCTTTGGAGGTGGCATATCCCTGATCGCCTTGGCCTTATTAGGATCTATCTTAATACCCCTCTTGCGTACAATGAAGCCAAGCAACTTACCTGATAAAACACCAAATACACACTTCTTTGTATTCATTTTCAATTTGAATTCTCTCGATCTTTGTAATACCTTAGCTAGAACTTCTGCATGCCCTGCCCTAGTTCTAGATATCACCAACAAGTCATCCACATACACCTCTAAATATACATGCATCATATCATGAAATATTTGTTATCATAGCTCTTTGGTAAGTAGCACCAGCATTCTTTAACCCAAACGGCATGACCATATAATAGTAGGTTCCCCAAGGTGTGGTGAATGAGGTCTTCTCCTGATCCTCTTCTGCCAAATGAATTTGATTGTATCCCAAAAAGTCATCCATGAATGAGAGGGTTTCATATCCTACCGTGTTATCAATCAAAACATCGATGTGAGGTAAGGAAAAATCATCCTTTGGACATGCACGGTTAAGGTCCCAGAAGTCAATACAGATCCTCACATTCACATCCTTCTTCATGACCGGGACAATGTTTGCCACCCATTGGGGATAAAGGACAACTCTAATAAACCTGACTTTGTAGAGCTTGCCGACCTCTTTTTTCATTTTTAAAGTCATTTGAGAGTGAAAACACCTTAACCTTTGCTTTACCGAGATGGACCATAGTTTTAAAGTTAAACGGTGTTCGACTAGGGTGGAATCCAAACCCGACATATCCTCATAGCTCCATGCGATTCTGTCCTTATATTTCTTGAGAACCTCAATTAATGCATCTTCCTCGAATGATGGCAAATTATCACTTATCAGGACTATCCTAGGGTCTTCCTCGGCTCCTAAGTTTATCTCCTTGGTGGATTCTTCTACGGTGACTGATGGTTCATCAAATATCCTCATTCCACTAGCATATGTGTCAACCGCGTCCTCATACTCTTCATCCCCTTCTTCAATAGGGTATTCTTCATCCGTGATCTCATAAACTTCGTACCCTTCATCTACTGTGCAATCCTCCTCACATTCTAATTCTGATAGTTGGATGAGATTTTCTAGCAGTTGAGGAATGTCTAGACATACTTGACACTTGTTGGCTTAGATCTAGAAGGAATCAATGAGGGATTTGCCTATCCTTAGATTTTCTTTTGGGTACTACCCTTGACTCATTATTCCTAACCTGGCCGACTTATCCTATACCCTATGCTCGAAGACTCTCATTTGGCCACTGAGCTCTCTGAAGATGAGGCACAGGAGGCAAACCAGATTCAGCCTGTTGTGTGGCAGCTATATTTTGATGGGGCATCCCAAACTGAAGTTCCAATGACCGGGCCAGTCAGAGTCCAAGCCGGAGCAGGCATAATCCTAAAGTCTCCTAAAGGGGAGGTTATATATACCTCCTGCTCAATAAACAAGCCCTGCACAAATAATGAAGCCAAGTATGAAGCCTTAATAATCAGTCTTCAGACCACACCATTTATGGAGATCCAGATGCTAGAAGCATTCGGAGACTTGATGCTGGTTATGAAGCAGGTAGAAGGGCAAATCGACATCCGGAAGTTAGAACTCCTTCCATACCACCGGCAGGTGCTGCACCTTATGGTGAGGTTCTATCTTATTCAAATAAAGCACAGCAATCGAGGGAAAAATGCTCAGTTCGACGCCCTCACAAAACTGGCAAGCTCCCTAGCACTCCCGCCAGATGAGACCCTGAATATAGTTGTTATCAATAGACATTAGGTCCCCCGCATGATAGACGAACTGGCGAATGAAGAAGAATGCAAAGCATTGACAATTGAAGAAGCCCGTCAGCCTGACTGGTGGGAACATCTCTTAAAATGGTTCTTGCACCACCAACTACCGAAAGAAAAGGAGCAGAGAATGAAATTGATCAGGATCAAAGATTCCTATGAGATGCGAAAGGGAACTCTATTCTGAATAATGGTAGATACCGGAAAGAAAATTTTGCTACGTTGCCTATCAACAGAAGAGTCTTGGCAGGTGATGAAAGAAGTCTATGCCAGGTCAGCTGGAGCACACCAGGTGGGTCCAAAGATGAAGATTGAAATAATAAAGCTGGGCTACTATTGGCCAACCATATTTGACGGCTGCTGCAAGTTTGTCAAGTCGTGCCAAAAATGTCAACAACACACCACCGTGCCAAGAAGGCCACCGGTGCCATTACATCCCACCATCCATAGTTGGTCATTTGCCCAGTGGGGCATGGACGTGGTGGCCCTCTGCCAGCATCCTCATTAGGGTGTAAATATATCTTGGCAGCTATAGATTACTTCCCCAGATGGGCGGAAGCTGTGGCACTAAGGGAAGTGACAAGAGAGTTGGTTGCCAGTTTCATCCATCAGAATATAATATTCCAGTTTGAGGTTCCTAGCCGAATTATCTCTGACAACGGCAATCACTTTAGAAACCAGAAGGTCTACCAGACGGCCGATAAATACAAGATTGATTGGAGGATGTCAACTCCCGAGGTTTATCTCCACCTCTTGACCCATCCCCGGGTAATTCCAAAATTGTTGGCCATATCCCAACAACCGGCACCTGCCACTCAAGTAATCCATGGCAAGGCTGAAGCTGGTGTTGGAGGTCAGAAAGAGGGAGGGGGTGGGGGTGAGAGATAGGTAGAGTTAGTTTTGTAAATTTATTACTTAAACAAAATGTTCTTTTTATCTTTTAAGGTATCTTCCTCCTTTTTAACAAGAGTTAGAAGATTGTAGAGGTTTTTAGAAAAATAGTTGTAACTCAATGAGAAATCGACAATCAAGTAAGTCTGTAGAGACTAATATGTAAAAATCTCTAATAAATAATAATAATAATAATAATAAGATGATAACAAAACCCATAATTACAGACTAGGAGACAAGGAGGAGCTCGTGTCTCACATTGGCGAATGGCAGCCCCTTTCCCTCTGACTAAGGATGTCAACAAGTAGGATATGGAGGGGCAGATTCGCGGCCCAATATTTACACAACCCAACGGCCCATCAAGGTTTGCATAGCCCAATAGGTGACAGCCCCAGCAGGGCCCACTTATCGCTGGACTTTGGTAAAGCAGATCGACGATGGCCCACTAAGCCTTGGCTAGGGCACCCGATCGAAGGGTCCCCGACACTCAGGCGAAGCCTAGCCAGCGATCGATCGAGCCATCATAAGGTGGATGAATGCTCCCTCAAGGGGTGCCCAAGCCTCGAGCTCCCTGCCCGGATAGGAGACATCCCTTATCGAATTAGTCCGTCGTCTAGACTCCTCAATGAGCCAGGGTGGATTCCTCGCAGCTGGGCACTTATCCCTCATTATCTCAGTTGATGCTACGTTGCACTTAGAGAGTGGGAAGCTTAAGAGGATAGGGGAAGGCAAGAGTCCTTGAATGGTGAGAGTTCTTATTAAAGACTGTAGATGCTTAAAATATGATGGCACAGGCAGCTGATCTCGCCCCACCTACTGTGACCTCTCTGGGGCCCTCCCGCATGGTTTGTTCGAACTCTCTAACATGGAAAACTTGATGCTGGAGTCGAACGGCCTCAATAGAGAGGTGCCGAGCTCCATTGTGAAGTGGCCAAGCCTCTCGAAAGTGAACCGACGCACTCCTCTCATGATCCCGGCCATGGTCAGCCACTTGGAGAACCTGTGCCTGCCCTCCGACTCCTAGCATGCGTGGGCGAGCACGCCTCCGCTTCCGAGCATGCCTCCCCTCTGAGCATGTGTGCCCGCCGCCCACCGTGCACGCCGGCCCCCCCCCCCCCCGCGCGGGGGGGGGTCAAGCGCACTCCAAATCAATTCTGTCTCACATACATGGATTTTTCCAATGGGATTTAAATAAAAATATTTCCTCCGCGTGAGATCGACCCGCTATTCACCACTTTACTCATATTTTTAAATCTATTTGAGTGAGTGAGTGAGGTTATATAAATTTTAAAACTGTGTGTGGCACGACATTTTTAAACGACGGGTGCCGAGCGCATCAAATGTGGACCCCATGCATGCACGTCAACGCGGAGGCTTCTTCGCGGCATCTTCATGCAGGCAGGCAAACGGCCAACTTCCCATGCAGCTGTAGTCGTTCTTCACGTGAGCCGACCCCCTCCACACGGCGAAGCCACTTCGCAACTGCCCCCTCCATCCATGCAACGCCTCCCCCTTTCACGCGGGCAGCCTTCCCATTCACACAAGCCACTTCAATGCCACATTTCTCACACACGCGAAGGCCTCTTCACGTGGCCTCCCTTCGCTCCCATGCAACGTCGACAGCCGCTCTCCCCCATGGACATTCAAAACTGCCACAAGGCACCTCCGCACAGACGCGGGGGCCTCCCCCTCATCAAAGCGCGGCCCATGCACGCAATGTGGGCGGCCGTTTCTTCAACGTGAAGAGGCAGGTAGTAGCGCATTTCACGCATGGGCGGCCGAAGGACCATGCATGCATGGTGCCATTTTTAACGTGGGCAGTCTTCAAATGTGGCTAAGCCACAGGGTTCAATGGAGGGTAGGCAACGGCAAGTGCCCCTTCACGTGGGGACGCGCCCGTCTTCAATGCCCGACCATTCACGCTAGCCTCCCCCATGCACTTCTTCAACAAAAGCGGCCAAAATGCAGACCCCATTCACATGCAAGAAAGAGAGAGAGGGACAGTGAAGGCTTCGGTTGGCCCTATAAAAGGGCTTTGATTGGCAAGAATGGAGGTTGTGTTGGGGGGAGAGTTTTTGAGGTCTGGTGGATAGTTTTTTTGGGTTGGGTTGTTATTATTTTAAGAGTGCAATTGGGTTACGTGGGGACAGTTTTTGAGGTTCTGATTCTATTGCTATTTTTCTTTGAGAAGTGCGTTTGGGTGCTGTTGTGGAGTTTTGGGAAGAGCTTTGGGGGAGTTGAGAGTGTTTAGTTTCATTTGAGTTTTGTCTGAGTGCTGAGTTCCCCGGGTTGTCAGAAACTTATGTTTATGTTATTTTGAGTTGTTTCCAGGAGACTAAGGCCCATTGGTGTTGCTGTTGTTTTTATTCTTTTAATTTTCCTATTTGTTTGAGTGGTTTAGTTCATTCATTATCTTTTCTGGTGGAGGATGATTTTATTCATTGAATGGGGGCACTGGGGCATAATACAACCTCAAGTGTCTTCCATTAAGAGGCGAAAACTGAACCTCCCCGCGGTGGTTGACAATCACATATGCTCCACCCTCGTAGACTTTTTAGACTACGTAAGGTCCAAGCTAATTTTCATTCAGCTTGCCCTTGGGGTTGACAACCATGATGTCTCTTCTCTTGACCATAACGAGGTTGCCTTTCTTGAATTCGCATTCCTTGATGAGTTTGTCAAAGGCACGCGTTATTCGGGCCTGATAGACCTGAATGTTCTGTTGGGCCTGAAGCCGCTTTCCCTTTAGACTGGAGAGTTCTTCGAGTCTTTGCTCGGCATTTGTCTGTCCTTCATGAACAAGCTCGTGCTGGATGGCTACCCTGAGGGAAGGTATCTCCAGCTCGATAGGGACAATTACTTCTGAGCAGTACACTAGGGAGAAAGGTGAACAGCCCGTTGGGTCTTATATACTGTCCGGTAAGCCCATAGCATCTCGTACATCTTTGCTTCCCTGTCCTTCTTACTGGAGCTAACAATCTTGGCCAGGAGAGTGCAGAGAGTTTTGTTAAAGATTTCAGCTAGGCCATTGGCTTGCGGGTTATAGGGAGTTGATGTCCTCCAGTCAATCTTATATTTTTCTGCTAGCTGGTAGACCTTCTGATTGCAGAAGTGGCTTCCATTGTCTGAGATAATTCGGTCAGGGGTGCCAAACTGGAATATGATGTTGCGGCGGACAAATCTGGCCACGATCTCCCAGGTGACCTCCCTTAGGGCGACTACTTCTGCCTAGCGAGAGAAATAATCAGTCGCTGCCAAGATGTACTTACAGCCTGTGGATGAGGTGGGCAAGGGACCCACGACGCCTGTTCCCTATTGAGCGAATGGCCAACTAGGTAGTGTCGGGTGCAGTGGCACGGGCAGCCTCCTGGGTATTGTAGCATGCTCCTAGCATTTCTGACATGACTTCGCATACTTGCAGCAGTCATCAAACATCGCCGGCCAGTAATAGCCAAGCTTCTTTATTTCAATTTTTATTTTCGGCCCTGCCTGGTGTGCACCGACTGCTCCGGCATGAATCTCCTTCATAACTCTCCAAGCCTCTTCAACGGACAGTCATCGGAGGAGTAGCTTTTGCTTGGCATCGGCCACAATTCGAAACAGTATCCCATTTCAGAGCTCATAGGAGTCTTTTGTTCTGATCAGTCTAATCTTCTCTTCCCTTTGCTTGGGCAGTTGTCGGTACTTGAACCATTGCATAAGAGGGTCAGTGTTTGAAGTTCCTATTAAGTGTTTCTAGCAAAAATAAGATCAGATCTTGAAAGAAATCAATTCACCCCTTCCTTGATTTGCCATATTTTGGAACAATAATTAGTATCAGAGTTAAGACTAATCTTGTTTAAAGAGTTCTAATAACCTCGAGAAATCTGAATCTAAGGCAAACAAAGGGATGCTTCCAAGGGGACATTCCATCCACTAACCTTCTCTTTTTGATGGTTCAAACAGTCCCTATTAGAAAAATAGGATGACTGTATTTCTTAGGTCTCTGGAATATAAAGTTTGGAGAGTTACTGAAAATGGACCATATAAACTTCTAGAAGATGAGGAAACATACGATCATGAGTGAGGAGGGTAAAATCGGCTCAGCCCATATAAGACCCACGTCCGCCAGGCCCACAGTCCGTAGCATGCCTGTTGGGCCGCACCAGTGACAGCCCGTGACAAGCGGCCCACAACACTGCTGATTCAAACTCGCCAGCACGGGAAGAATTTCTACCCGGGTGCAACGGCCGACAAGAGCAAGGACGCCCTGCAACCAAACCCTGCGGGTGCCGTAAGATCTGCTAGAGAAGCGACCGCCTGATGGCCCCTCACGCCTGCGGATGTCGGCCTTACCACCATTAAGAGCAAGCACGCCCTGCGAGCACGCCCGATGGGCGCCATGAGGTCCGCCAGAGAAGCGGCAGCCTGATGACCCCCCACGATGTCAGGCTTACCGCCATTAAGAGCAAGCACGCCCTGCGAGCATGTCCAGCGGGCACCGTAAGGTCCGCTAGAGAAGCAACCGCGTGACGACACCCCCACGGCCTCGGCCTTACCTCCATTAAGAATGTGGAAAGAAGAAAAAGACTCTCGCTCTTAAGGTATCACCGAGTATAAGAGAATCAAGTGAAGAAGAATATGTTGAAGAGGATGACGATGAAGAAATTGTCATGATTACAAATTGATTAAGAAAATGTCTAAAAATGAATAAGATGTTTCAAGAAAATTTCAGAAGGCAAGCAAGAAAAGGCTCTCTGACTAAGTGGGAGTCAAGCAAGAAAGATGAAGCAATATGTTATGAATGCAAGTAACCTAGACACAAGAGAGGAGAGTATCTGGAATTGCAGACAAGATACAAGAAAGAAAGAATTAAGAAATCCAAGACCATGGTGGATACATAGAGTGATAAAGAAGAAAACTCACCTGATGACATGGAAGAATTGATTGCAAACTTAGGCCTCATGGCTCTTGAAGAAGATTAAACTGAGATAAACTCTGAACTTGACTTTATTTCCAAAAAAAACAAAAAAAAAGAAAACGAACACAAGAATGAAAAAAAAGAAAAAAAAGAAAAAAAAGAAGACAGAAAAAGAAAAGAAAAAAATAATCAGGGCGTGATCTGTGTGCTTGTTTGCCTCACGTGCATGTCTGTCTGAAATATAATATTAACACGCTTCCTCAAACTTCTAAGGTCGCATTCTCCCTTGCTAAATAACGTTGTCCTGATTCAAGTTATGTGTGCGTCACGACAAACTCTAAAGGATGAAAAGTCAATTCTCGATGAATGCATATGATTATGGGACGAGTCGTAGCCATGTCACTGGCATAACTCACAGAATACTTCCTGGACAAAACTCCTACACTTTGCACACAATATGAGCAATGGCCCTTCACTGTAGGGACGCCATAATTGCTTTTTAACACTTCACAGTTGCTTAAATCTCTCCACTCCCGTAAAGGGTGACCGTGACGAAAAAGCTGTCTGCCCTCTTCATAAAAAATGGAAGAAAGGAAAAATGATGATAATGATAAGTGGAATGTGAATCCAAGTAGCTGAAAATCCCCATTGAGACACATGAGGAAACTCACGCAGAAACGGTGCGGCAAACTCCACAATTCAAAAATAAGGATGAATCCTAACAGCTGGGAATCCTCATTGAGATATATGAGGAAACTCGCGTCGAATGGTGAATTCTATCATAAAACCCTAATATAGGATGGATCCTAGTAGTCGAAAATCTCCATTGAGATATATGAGAAGACTCACATCAAACGATGAAAGCCATCATAATATCATAATAAAGGACAAACCTTAGTAGCTGGGAATCTCCATTGAGACACATGAGAAAACTCACGTCGAACGGTAAAGTTTGGAATTAAGAATAAAAGGGGGTTGTGCGAAGCTACCAAAAGTCGAGAGTCCCGAATACATGTGTAGGCGATAAAGTAATCCTCTAGTGTTACTTAGAACGTCTGCACATCCCTATGTCTAGGGTTCATTACCCATACAGTTGTACTTTCACACTATGGGGGAATAGTCCTGGGTGTAGATTGTGGTTTATGCTATGCACATGTTTTACTCGGCATTCCCTTTACGTATGCACATCTCCCTTAGTTGTGCTTCGTGAGCCGCACTCTATCCGTGAATCGTGGACGCTAACCTTATCCTATCCCTAATATAGGGGAACTATGCTACATATATATATTCTATGCTTGTGGACAATGAATGTATGTGTGCTTGAGTGAGACTATATAAGGTGAATAAATAAAATGAATGAGAAAATAAAACAAGAGATGCAAGGATTTGATGAAAAATGGAACGAGCACTCTCTCACCACTGACGGCGCCACTAGCGATAATACTACGCTAAGACAAGAAAAACTAGTAGACGAGAGTGGCCCAAAGCTCACCTGATCGACGTGAAGACGCCGATCCCAGTCGCAGATGAGGGCGAGCAGGGAGTGTGGGTTCCCCGCACACTATGCCGATGTAGCTTCCCCTGTTCCGGTTATACAAGCACTACTCCCCACACAGGGGGGTTGGACAAGAGGAGGGGAAATTAAGGATTACATCAAAACTACGTCCGCACAGGGAGGGGTGCTAAGCCAGCCAGGCGGGGAGGGGAGAATTGCTAAGTCGGTGCTGGAAGTGCACTTCTCTGGTTCTGTCCAGTTCTGGAACGACAGGACAGCGGGTCGATGCAGATGCCGCTGCACACTCCCCCGAACTCAGAAGTCACCGAAACTGGTGTCAATTCATCGCTAACGGACCCTGGTACGCTAGAGAATTTTTGCGGAGGAGCCCATTGTTATCACCAGCCAGGGTGGCTCCTGGAACAGGACCTTTGTGCTCTGGTTCACACTGACCCCAGGTTACAACAGCAGATGGATGCAGGTACCACGGCTGCTCCCGAAGTCCAATCAAGATGGGACCAAGTCAAGGATGACCGTGGATGAGTCTTCTTCAATCATTAACCAGGGAGAGCTCCAGATGATGTCGGGGCAGGGAGGAGGAACCCGTTGAGTGAAGGGGGGTCGGGTCTAGTCCTAAGTGACCTGTTCTGCGCACCTGGGGGAAGAAAATTGGTAGGTGCTCCTCCAGATTCCGAACGAGATGCCGCCTTTTGCTGATGGAAGCAGATTGGTTGTAGAAGGCCTCGGCCGAACGGTACCTTCAGAAGTGGTGGGGTGCGAATGTGGGAGCTCTAGGAAGTTTCCTTAGGTTGCCCACTAGACTGGATCTGCGCAGTCGAGGGAGATCGGACCTCCCGGACATCTGGGAAGTTGAATGCTGGTGAGACCACCACAGAGACAAATCTATCTCGATGAGCTTTCCGTTGTTATATGGTGTGCCTCCAGCTGATGTCGAACGACTCTGAAATGGCTTCTGCAAGTTGAGCTCCTTCTGCTGCCTGCGAGCTAGGTGTGCTAGGTGGTGATTGATATGGTAGGGGTGGAAAGGGGTGATGGGATTGTAATGGGGTGAGGGGATAATGGCTGTGGGAGGTGGAGGGGGAATGTTGGGGTTGATTGAGGGGTGTAGGGGGGTGCTAGAGTCGCAGCTAGGGGAGACGGTTAGAGGGTTGTGGACACTTGTATAAATTTTATCACTCTGATATATTTAATTGCTTCTGTTTAAAGTTCAAATGAATGCTTTAAATAATATTGTGCTTGTGTAATTTCTGTTCGTTATGCAACCCCTCAACAACACTTCCCAACCCTTGCAGGGCCTCATCAGCCTCTTGGGTGGCGTCCCTAGGTCTTGGTATCAGTTTACCGGCATCTGGATCTCTGGGTCGTTACAAAGTCTCTCTTCCTCCAATCCAGGAGGGAACCCACACGTAGCAGCCTACTACCTGCTAACCGAAGACACAATGTCTCCCTTCTCCTGTGATCACAGGAGGCTCCCCAACCTCAATCCAGAGGATCAGTAGAACAAGACTCAAAGGTGAAATAAGAAGAAACCAAAAATAGAAACACAATCGTCTGAAAGCTGTTACAGTGACAACCAAATGTAGCTCTTCTTTTTGAGCCAAACTGGCCTGGATTTGATCCACGGTTCAGCTGATACAGATCTTCAGGTTGTCCTCTCTTATCGATCTCTCTCTCTCTCTCTCTCTCTCTCTCTAAATTATTCGTGCTCTCAGGAAGTTCTTCTCCCCTTCTATATCTGCTTCTGCCAATCGCCAATCTCTCTTGTTTCTTCCGTAAAGCCTTCCTTTTATACGATCCTCCATAGGTCTCACGGAGTGTGTGAAACACGCTCCATGGCCTTGGATTCTTCCAGAGCATCGCACATGACAGAAATAACTAGCAGGTCGAGAAATTCCTGCTTGAGTGTAGATCTTCAATGGAGCAAAACACCTGCACGACAATATCTAGAATAGATCACTGTCAAATGCATGAGGTACAGCCCTTTTAATAGAAGAAAAGAACACGCATGCAGAGATTTTTGCACGACGATGGCTCTAGGACAAGTGCAAGGTATAATACTTAGAGGGAAATCCACACGAAGTCTGATAAGGGACAACACGAGGTTTGACTAAATACAACACGAGATATGGTAGAAGACAACACGAAGTTAGGGTGGAAAGCAACATGAGGTAAGGTGTACGATAGAAAATGACACGAGGTAAGATTGGTAAGCTGAACGAGAGAAAATGACATGAGGTAAGATTGAAAACAACACGAGGTAAAACAGTAGAAAAGACAACACGAGGTATGCTTTTTGAAAATAACACGAGGTATGTTTTCGAACGCATAACCTGTACGAAGTAAAGATGACCCTAAGTATAAAAACGACACGAGCTATGCTTTTCGAAAATAACACGAGGTATGTTTTCGAAAGCAAGACTGTACGAAGAAGAAACGACACGAAGGATCATGAGGACACGAGGCATACGCCAACCTGAGGTAGTGTTTCCTCGCCGGGGTGACCAGCGCCCGGGGAAATCTTCAAAAGGTATCAGTGGTGACATAGATTGGAGCAGCCGAGCAAGGAAATACATCCAGGACTGGAAGCAGAAGGGCAGAGCAGTGACCGAGCAGGCTAATAGCGACGAGGTGTACTTGAAGGCCTACGCTCAGCGGTACGGCGACCAGGTCTTCCATGGCACCCGACGACCGGTATGAACTCTAAACTCAACTGAATGATCTACCTCTATATGCATTGACATTTAACTTCTAAATGCAGCTAGACCCACAAGGGCATATTGCTGATCTTGAGGGACTACTCCATGCTACCATTCATCAGCTAGACAGCTCTGGAACTTCTGGTGAGCTCTCCTAAAACACTTGGACTTAAATGAATGTTTATGTTTATGACGGTTAACTGACTTCTATGTGCAGCGGGCCAAGGGAGCCCAGAGGACCGGACCAGATGCACCGTCCTCCTCTTCACAGCCTGCTAGGGAACGGGCTGAGCGAGATGTAGAGTTTTCCTGGGCCGTAGCTCAAGCCGAGGAGGCAAAGGCTACCCTCGCGGAGCGAGTAAGAAACTTAAATTTAAATGCTTTATGATTCATGCACATGCCTAGACTGACTATGATGTAAATGCAAACTGCAGGCGAGAGAGCTGACCACAGCGGATCGGGCTAGAGTGGAGACTGAGTGGACTCGAGCAGAGCTGGAGCGCTCACGAGCAGAGGCAGGGCGCCTTCAGGCAGAGGTGGTAGAGGTACTTCACCTTCGAGAGGAGGAGCGACTCCGAGGAGAGAGGACCTGGCCGAGTGCGGATGAGGGGGAGGTGGCACGGCTTCGGGCTGACGTGGCGAGGCTAAGGGGTGAGCCGGACTAGCTCCGATCCCAAACACTTGAGATGAAGGGTACTATTGTCAGCTTGAAAGACGCCTTCCGACTTATTGGAAAGGGGTCGGGAAGCAGTAGGAGCCAGAGTGTTGCTCCGAGTAGTGTAGTAGGCAGATCACGGAGTGGTACCCGGAGTGCTACTCGCAGTGGATCGGTAGGAGACTTCCCTACCGGTTCTTTCGTCCAGCAGAGGGACGAGGAAGCGGGGAGGAGACGAGCACAGGAGGAGGAGTAGAGTGAGATGATGCCGCCTGCCAAGCGGCAGGAGGGTACTGGGGATAGTGGTGGCTCGGGAGACAGGCCGGCCAAGTGACATGTTTTTCTTTTTTGCTTTTTAGTTCTTGTTCTTCCTTTTGACACGTTACCTCCTCGTTTTCAAGGGGAGTGGTGAGTGCTCGCCGCTAGGGAACCCTTAGGTTACCTCCTTGTTTTCAAGGGGAGCAGTGCTTGCCTCTAAGGAGCCCATAGGTTACCTTCTCATTTTCAAGGGGAGCGGTGCTCACCTCTAGGGAACCCGTAAGTTACCTTCTCATTTTCAAGGTGCTCGCCTCTAGGGAACCGTAGGTTACCTTCTCGTTTTCAAGGGGAGTGATGTTCGCCTCTAGGGAACCCGTAAGTTGCCATCTCATTTTGAAGGTGCTTACCTTTGTTGAATACGACTGGTGACACTTCACTGGAAATATTTTTTGAGGTTTATAGAGTTCCATGTCCTGGGTACCTCCTGCCCCCCCAGAGTTGCCAGCATGTATGCTCCTTTGTCGAGCACTTCAGTTACCCTGTATGGGCCTTCCCAGTTTGGCACGAGTTTTCCAGCGGCTCCTCTGGGGTTTGCTATGCTTGCTCGTCATAACACCAAATCTCTGAGAAAGAAGTGCCATTCCTTGACTTGAGTGTTGTAGTACTTGGCCAACTTCTGTTGGTAAGCCACGAGTTTTACTTGAGCATTCTCTCTGTCTTCTTCGAGTAGCTCTAAGTTTTCACGCATTGCTTGGTTGTTTCTAGCCTTGTCCAAGTGTTCCACTCATAACGAGGGGTTAGATATCTCCACTAATACTATTGCCTCAGCGCCGTAAGTGAGGTGAAAAGGTGTCTCCCCTATGATGGCTCTGGCAGTAGTCTGGTGAGCCCATAGAATGCTCGGAATTGAGTCTATCCACGAGTCGCCTGCTTGATTCAGCCTGATTTTGATGCCGTGGAGGAGCGTTCAGTTGGCATTTTCCACCAGCCTGTTAGCCTAGGGATGTCCCACCGACGTGTAGTGGTTCTAAATCCCTAACTCTGAGCACTTTTCCTGGAAGGCAATGCTCACGAACTGCCTACCGTTGTTGGTTGTGAGAACTCTTGGGACCCTAAATCGACAGATGATGCTTCGTAGTACGAACTTCCATATCACTTCGCTCGTAATCTTTCCTACCGACTCAGCCTCAACCCATTTGGTGAAATAGTCAATGGCGACTATGAGAAATTTCTTCCTCCCTTGCGCTTTGGGAAAGGGGCCTAGTATGTCCACCCCCCACCGGGTGAATGGGCGAGGCTCCATCATTGCGTGGAGTTGTGTAGCTAGCTGGTGGTGTAGGTGAGAGAACTTCTGGCACTGGGGGCACCTCTGAACATACTCAATGCAGTCTTGCTGCAAGGTGGGTCACCAGTATCCCTGTCAGTTTACTGTCTGTGCAAGTGCTCGCGCCCCCACATGGCTCCTGCAGAGTCCTTCGTGGACTTCTTGGACGGCCTGGCTGGCCTCCATGGGGAATAAACACTTTAACAATGGAGCCAAGAGAGATCGGTGGTACAGCCGACCATTCACCACCATAAAGTGGGCTGCTTGGGCTCGCGTGCGATGGGCACTAGCGTGGTCTCTTGGAAGTTGTTATCGTAGGAGAAAATCCAATTGGGGATCCATCCAGGAAGGTTCATAGTCAATGGCATTTACCTGGGGCACTGGCTCTTCTATGCTCGGTGCTAACAATTATTCCACTAGGATTGATCTCGAGTTGGAGATCGTGATGGCAGATGCCAGGCGAGACAGAGCGTCTGCTCGGACATTCTCCTCCCGTGGGATGTGTACCACCTCAAAGCGAGTGAATTCACTTGCTGCAGCCTTGGCCTTATCCAGGTACTTGACCAGGAAAGGATCGCGAGCCTCGAACTCTCCTCTGACCTGGTTGGCGATGAGCATGGAGTCGTTGTATGCTCGCACGCTGGACACCCCCAAGTGCTTCGCCATGCGTAGCCCCGAGAGGAGGGCTTCGTATTCGGCCATATTATTCATGGTCGGGAAGTTAAACAACAAGGTGTACTAGAGTTCTAGCCCTTCTGGCGAGAGTAAGACTAACCCTGCTCCGCTACCCACAGCGCAGGACAATCCATCGACGTATAATTCCCATGTGGGCCCTAAAGATTACTCGGGCGAATCTTCGACAGGTATGGTACATTCGGCCACAAAGTCGGCGAGGGCCTGAGCCTTGATCGTGGTCCTTGGACAAAACTTGACGTCGAATTCCCCCAACTCAATAGCCCACTTGATCAGCCTTCCTGAGGCGTCAGGGTTCTGGAGGACTTGTCACAGCCGTTGGTCGGTGAGGATGATGATCGGGTGCGACAAGAAGTACGGACGTAGCTTGCAAGCAGCCGTAATGAGTGCTAAGGTGAACTTTTCAGTTCTTGAGTACCGAAATTCTGGCCCTTGTAGTGCTCGACTGATGTAGTAGATGGGCTTCATGACTCCTGCTTCTTCTTGCGTGAGCACAATGCTCATCGTGCTCAGTGTCACGAATAGGTATAGGAGTAGTTGCTCTCCCTTCCGCGGTTTGGCGGGGACGGGAGGAGTCGTCAAATAACGTTTCAATTCTTCAAACACCTGCTCGCACTCCTAGTCCCAGTCAATCTACCCTTTCTTGTCTGACGCTTGATTGGCTTGCTTGATGAGATGAAAGAAAGGGAGGCACCTCTTAGCGGCCCGGGATAGGAAGTGAGCTAGGGTGGTAACGCGTCTAGTGAGGCACTGGACGTCCCTCACTCGCTCGGGTCACCGTAGTTCCAGCACTACTCAGATTTGGTCGGGGTTGGCTTCGATTCCTCGATGGGTGACTAGAAAGCTGAAGAACTTCCCTGATTTAACTCCGAACGTACATTTGGCTGGGCTGAGTTTCATGTTGTACCTTCTAAGTGTGGCGAAGGTTTCTGCCAAGTCTCCCAAATGCTCAGTGGCTTGGAGACTTTTTACGAGCATATCGTTGATGTAGACCTCCATGTTGCGGCCGATCTGTGAGTCAAACATATGGTTGACGAGGCGCTAGTATGTGCTCCCACATTCTTCAATCCAAACGGCATGCAAGTGTAGCAATACAGGCTGTGGTCGGTGACGAACATTGTCTTGTCCTGGTCGGGCGTGTGCATCCTGATCTGGTGGTACTCGGAGTAGGCATCCAAGAAGCTCAACATCCCGTGCCCGGCTGTCGCGTCGACTAGTTGGTCAATCCGTGGCATGGGGAAGCTATCCTTGGGGGTAGCTTTATTGAGGTCGATGTAGTCCACGCACATTCGCCACTTTTCATTGCTCTTGGGGACTAGAACCACATTATGATAGCTACGTGGTAAGGTGAGCTAGAAGGGGAGGGGTTGAATAGATCACCTGTTAAAAATTATTTACGTAGAAATTCAAACCACTAGAAAACTAAGGATTGAGAGGTTTCAAGGAAGATGGTCTAAGTGCTGCTAGATCAAACGGTTGCTGCGTATAATCAATAGAGCCAGAAAAGGATCAACAAACCACAGATGGAACAGAAAGGTTTTTAAGGTGGTTCGATTGCAAACCCGCAATCTACGTCCACCCCTTACTCCTCGGAGTAAGACTTTCTTGCACTAACAAGCAAGAACCAGCAGACTCAGTCTGCGAACAAACGCTGACGAACAGCTTGGACTCAAGGAACACTAGTCTCTTAGCCACATGATGGATAAGGTAGGGTACCTTATACGTATCAAAAGCAGCATAATCATCATTGCCTCTATCGACCAGCTTCTTTTCGATCATCTGTTCTATGATTATTTTATTCACCATGACCTGGTCGGTCGGGCCTGGGCAGAAGTGGGCCTGCTGTATTTGCACTATCGCAGCTGCTGCCTGAGGTGCTGCGGCAATTCCCTGGTGTGGCATAACCAGGGGTTGTGCTGAAGTTGTATGTTACTGCGGGGGAGGAATGCCCCCTGTGTAGTTAGGTGCCGACTAAGACACGGCCACCTGTGGTGAAGCTTCAAGGGTTTGGCCCTCATTTCCCAGGGTTTCAGGAGGGGCTTCCACCTGTTTGGAGGTAGATGCTTGTACATTCTTTTCATTCAGTTACTTTTTCAGTGTTTCAACCTTCTGCCGGTATTCTTGCAATAACAGCAACATTGCAGGATCGTGCATGGCGGGGTTGAGAGTGACATCTCCTTCCCCAGCTGGACTTTCTTCGGATGACATGGATGCCCTCCCGTGGTCGCCTTCAGCCACAACTACATTGACGGTGACGACCATCGCAGTCTTGTCTGGATGATTTCTTCAGTAAGGGTTCGCAACGCCTTGTCGATTTGCACTGAGGTTCAGGGCCGAGCACGTTCAGACACCCGACTATGTTTGTATCTGGTTGGCTTTGAGGCCAGCTCCCCTTTTGATTTGGCTTCGAAGTGAGCCGATTTTTCTTGGGCCAGCACCTGGAAGGAGTTATGTACTGGCACCATTGGGATTACCCTATTGGGCGTAATTCTAGCCTGTCGGCCATTCAGGAAGACCCGGACGCCTCCGATGAGCACCGATTTGCCCGAGGTAGATAGCTAGCCTTGCAATATGCCTAGGTTCTTCTTTGCCACCCTCCTGGTGGCTGGTGCCTGCTTCTGGCAGATGGAGGCACAAGAATCAATACAGCGAGCATGGCAGCCCACTGCAGCAGCTTCAACTGGGGCCGCCTTGGCGGTAACGACCGATTCCATCTCCTGGACATGTAGGAGCTCCACGAATGTGACCCCCCAAAAGTTGGGGAAGTCGACGACTGGCGGGAAGATGCCAAACTAGATCGGCACCGCCAAATTGCCATGGGTAGCATGGCTGGCGACAACAAGGGGTCCGAACGACACGGCCATCCTACTTGTCAAAAAGTAGCCTACGGGATTAAAATCACACAGTTAGAATTTTAAGAAGAGGTCATTGGGCCCCTAATCCTGGCAAGGAGATGAAGGGAAGTTCTGAAATAAACAACATGCCAAGCCCTGTGCGAGTCGGTGGCAGTGCCACCAACTCTCCCCTTTCTTTCGCTTGAATCGGTGGCGACGCCACCAGCTCACTGCCATTCACCATGAATCGGTGGCGACACCACCGAATTACCCTCCATCTTACTTATAAATCGGTGGCGATGCCACCAAATTCCCCTGCATCTGTCAACCTTTGAACCCCATGTGCTTCGACCTTCCCGCATGCATTGACCTTCATCCCCCCAAGGTGCTTCGATGCATCGACCATCATTCAAAACCTGCACCGACCTCCAGCCTGTAGTGTGCACCAACCCCAAAACCTGCGTCAACCTTTGCCCCAAGCCTGCATCGACCCTCACCATAAACCTGCACTGACCCTAGTCTGCCTGCACAGACCTTAACCCCTAATCTTCACCAACTCACCGCAAACATGCATCTACCTCATGCCCTGTGTCAACCTCAGTCCCAGCATGCACAGACCTTATGCCCTGCGTCGACCTCAGTCCCAGCATGCACCGACCTCATGCCCTGCATCGACGCACATTCTTGCACCGACCCCAAAACTTGCACCGACCTTCAGCTCACAACCTGCACTGACCCAACCGTTCTGCCAACCCACATGCATCGGCCTTTGCCCAAGCCTGCATCGACCTTTACCACATCCTTGCGTTGACCTTACCCAACTTGAGTCGACCTTCCCCCATAATGTGCATCGACCTTAAGCCTAAGCATACATAGGCACCGCCCACATGCATAGACATCAAACCCCAACATGCATAGACCCTAAGTTCATCATGCATGAACCCTAGCCCAAACCTGCCCAGACTTCATCCAACATGCATAGACCTTAAGTCCAAGCATGCATAAACCTCAGCCCCCAATCTGCATAGACCTTATTCCACCAAGGTCTACCTTAGTCTCCTAAGGTCTACCTCATTGTCTTGTCCAGGTCTACCTTATTCACTATAGGTCAACCTTTACCCCCTCCTTCAAAGGGTCAAACAACCTCTTAAGGAAATAAACTAATTCTGATCTAATGATTATAAATTGTGAATCTAATCAACGCATGCTTGTATGACCGAGTCCCTCGGTATATCAAATAGTGTCTGGCAAAAGGTCGAGTTACACCCGATTGGAAGCTCTCGCTATGCGTGATGGTGGTCTTCAGACCTATATTCTCCGCCCCGTACCGAGGCCTGGACATAATAAATAGGTGCTTGTCCCGCATGAATAAATAAATAAACAAACCCCACACATTATCATTTCAACCTTGCTTTGCATGCATCTACTAAAACATAAACCCATCCTGTTTCGGGTGTGCCTGTAACCCGGCCCATCTTGGAATCTGAGCTGGTTGAATGGGCGCTGGCCATCCTCCCGAGTGTATTAGTGTTCTGTAAGTGTGGTACTATCTTTTTGGAACCATACTACCTCTTCCATTTTGGTGGTAACTTTGGCTATGACCAACATATTCCTCCTTTGTCCGCCCAGTTTCCCCTTGACGGTCGGACGAAACAAGGCGGAGTGGTTGCTGCAGAAGGTCGTTCCTGGTGGGATTTTTTGCATCACCGATAGGCTAGCACTTTCAGGGTTCCGACGCCTAGGCATGTTCCTCGAGTAGCCTCCAAGTACATTAAATGGTGGAATGTCTGCACTAGCTTCTACAGAAACATGAAGGCCAGTTGTTGGGATGCAGCGAAACGTACTTTCTTGAGTCGTCAGCTAGACTCGTGTTTGATATTGATGAATCTCATCTGAAGAGACTTTGGTCGTAGCGCCCTAAGGCGGTTGGTGAGTATCTTGAGGCATGGAAAGCCATGAAGAAGGAATCCCGACAACTATAAAAAGTACTGTCAGAGGTGAAAGAGAATGATTTTCTAAAACTTTTGAAAGATCTGAGCCAAGTGGGCCGTACCTGACTTCAACTGCAACAATTCCCTTTTTCGGTGGAAGTGCCAATACCCCTGCTAGTTTCTTAGCACTCGGAGTAGGATCGCCACTGTCCATATCGGGCCTTTGTAAGAAGGGAGGACAAGACTACTACATATTATCCCCAGACTTCTTGGCTGTTTGTTCTACTAAAAATTTACAGCCTTGATCTCAGCACTCCTGCAGAAGCCATTCTGGCCCATCCACTATTCATATCGTTCAAGTATGCATATGGCTGGGTCTAGATCACCTGGGCTTATTTCATTGTCTTGCTTCCCAAGAGCACTCGAATCTGACTCATCAAGCGGATCGGTGCGAGAAGATTGGAGATGTGTGCTGGTTGGTCCGTGAAGCTGTTTCCTAGGACAATGAAGTTGCTTTGTATTACTGGCCCCTTTCTCCTCTATACCAAGGGCCAGTAGGTATGTCTTCATGCTCTGACATGTACATGTTCTCTTGTATTGCTTTTATGTTTTAGCTTATATCTTCTTTTCTCCTCTTCTTACAGATAGACCTGACGTACGGCAGCAACGGGATTACCGCAAGCTAATCATGCAGGCTCAGAAGCCTTTTTATTTTGATATCCCTACACCAGCTCCCACTACTACTCCCCTACCTTGGGGAAGTCAAAAGAGAAGAGCAGCAAACAATACCTTTGCTTCGGCATTTAACCAATGTCGATGAACAAACCATGTTCGTCATCATCAACAAGATCGGTCAACTCTTCTCTTAATCTGGACCTTTCATCCTCGTTAATGAACAAATATACCTTTGCTTCGGCATTTAACCCATGTCGATGAACAAATTAGTTTCGACCCTTGTCATCATCGGCAAAATCGGTTGGCATTCCCTTAATTTGAATCCTTTGTCCCTGATGGCGGATAAACCTACCCCTGCCTCGGCACTCAGTTCGTGCCCATTCTGGCATTAGTTCTCTGAATCAAGTCAAAAAAAAAGAATAAAAAAAAGAAAGAAAAAAAGAGAGAGGCTTAAAATAGAGGTGCCTCGCCGGCCTTACCTAGCCACGCTCAGTAAGGGCAAGAATGGCTACAACCCGGTTGCGACAGGAAACCCGTGAGGGCGTTGCAGGCAAAATCGGGTATCCCGCTACGTGAAAACCCGAAAGGGCGCGTGGGCAAAAGCAATGGGGGGTGGGCTTCAGTGAAAATCCAAAAGGGCGCTTAGGTCGGTAATATGATCAACAAAATGATGAATAAAAAGTGAATGAATAAAATCATGATGGAATCAACTGTCTCATTCACCATTCAAGTCCAGTGAGGATTCCTGCATGCGACTGGCAAGTCACGTCCCACCGGCATAAGCCTTACGCCTATGCTGCAACAAACTCTTTGCTTCGGCATCTACCCAATGTCGATGAACAAGCTATCGCTGACCCTTGTCATCATCGGCAAGACCGTCAGTACTCCTTAACTTTGACCTTTCGTCCTCGTTAATGAACAAACCTATTTTTACATCAGCATTTAACCAATGTCGATGAACAAACTATCACTGACCCTTGTCATCATTAACAAGACCGGTCAGTACTCCTTAACTTGGACCTTTCATCCTCGTTAATGAACGAACCTATTTTTGCCTTGGCATTTAACCAATGCCGATGAACAAACTACCACTGGCCCTTGTCATCATCGGCAAGACAGGTCAGTACTCCTTAACTTGGACATTTCATCCTCGTTAATGAACGAACCTATCTTTGCCTCAGCATTTAACCCATGCCGATGAACAAACTACCACTGGCCCTTGTCATCATCAACAAAATCGGTCAGTACTCCTTAACTTGGACCTTTCATCCTCGTTAATGAACAAACCTATTTTTGCCTCAGTAATTAACCAATGTCGATGAACAAACTATCACTGGCCCTTGTCATCATCGGCAAGACCGGTCAGTACTCCTTAACTTGGACCTTTCATCCTTAGAAATTGGCCTTTAGAAGATTCCTCACTGTTGGATGAACGCCAGGCTCCCCGAGAAGTTGTTCACTTGTAGCAATCTAATGTTGAGGAATCCTTCTAGAATGTTCTGCTGCTGACTTGTCCTATGTGGTGAGGCGGTTACTAGAAAAATCTTTTGGCAGTGGGCCCACTTAGGCATGGGTCATCAGGCTCCTGCAAGAGTACCTTATGGTTTGCCTCCATATTTTGGGGATCAACCAAACAAGGTGGATATGGTAGGCCAAGGACTTGTTGATAGCTCTCAACATGGTTTTGCCTATGGGACACCCTTTTCAGATCTCCCTCTCATAGTTCATTCAAAAGCATAATTGGAATTAACCATGGATTTGCAGTTTCCTGATTCTTGCTGGAATAAATCTTCAAGTTGCAGTGGGCATACAATCACATAGAGATGCATGCATTTTCAGTTCTATCCTGCATCACTCAGTTATCATGCACATTGGCCACAAGATAACAATTACAAGTAGCAACAAGGAAGAAAAAGTAGAATGTGGTGGAGTGACGAGGGAATGAGGGGCCTATGGATCATCACTATAGCGGTTGCTTCTATGCTTACTATTGGTGCTTCTTGTTGCTATTGCCATTGCTGCAATCTAGAACTATTATTGTTCTAATGCATTGCTATTTCAGTCCACTATATTTGTACTTGGTTCTTGTATCTTGGCTTAAAGGAGAACAGATCCCTAAGGACCATCGGAGGGGGCACATTATTAGGTGCCCTCTCTCTCTCTCTCCCCTCACAAATGACTTGTGTTTTAGTAATTAATTATTGCAGTGGATTAGTAATGGTGAAGTTTTAAGGAAGATGGAGGAGCAGGAGTGAGGTTGCTGCTGTGAAAGTGTTATTTTCCAGTTGAAAATTTCAAGCCTTTAAAGGTCATTTCTATTTCTTTAGTAGGTGTGGATCTCTAGGATCTAGAGATGTAGTTTCAAGCATTTATCCAGCAGAGGGTAGCTTAACCGGTTGACATTCAGATATGGTCTCAAAATGTTTTGTGTGGATCCTCTCTCTTGAGGCATGTTGTAAGAATAAAATTTAGTCCATCATTTGCCAACAAGGACAAATGACATCCAATGAAAAATTTGTTAGTGCAAAATTTATTTTTTGGTGTTCAAATATCATTGCAGCCACAAGCATGTAAAATGGTAGTAGCAGAGCCCCAGTTAGGGTAACCCTTCAATGAAACTTCTCAGACTTCCCAATAGACCAGACTCCTGGCAGTAGCTTGGATTTCCTGATGGCATAATTGATAGGATATATATAACATATACGACGGAGGTGAAATTGGGAGGGGAGGTTCGTACTGGTACTGTACCAGCCAGTACCAGTTCGTATCGATACCGATATCGGCCTGCTCGATGCCAAAACTGCTACCGGATTTGAAAAACCTTGCCGCCTAGGTGACCACCACCTTTCAACCCTCCTGGCCGCCCTTGCCAGATCTGCCCAGGCCGTCGTTACCCTGCTCACTTTGGTCACCCTCACGCCCACTCTGGCTCGCCCAGCCTGCCTTCAGCGACCCTACTCGCCCTTAGGCCTATTCTAGCCCGCTAGTACGCCTCCAACGACTCTGCTCGCCCTCAGGCCCGCTCCGGCTTGCCTAGCATGCCTCCGACGACCTTGCTTGCCCTTAGGCTTGCTCCGGCTCCCCAGCATGCCTCCCTCTGGCCTACTCCGGCTCGCCAGCATGCCTCTGGCGACTCTGCTCGCCCTTAGGTCGGCTCAGGCTTGCGTAACATGTCTTCGGCGACCCTACTCACCTTCAGCCCCACTCCGGCTCGCCTAGGACGCTTTTGTCGACCTTGCTCGGCCTAAGGCCCCACTCCGGCTCTCCCTACAAACCTCCGGCGACCCTAGTCCCATGGCCAAGGACTCTGCTCGCCCTCAGGCCCGCTCCGGCTCGCCCAGCATGTCTTTGGCAACCCTACTCGCCCTGAGGCCCGCGCTAACTCGCCAACATGCCTCCGACGACTCTACTCGCCCTCAGACCCGCTCCAGCTCGCCAGCATGCCTTCGGCGACTCTGCTTGCCCTTAGGCCCACTCAAGCTTGCGCAGCATGCCTTCGGCAACCCTACTCGCCTTCAACCCCGCTCCAGCTCACCCAATACGTTTCTGTCAACGTTGCTCGGCCCCAGGCCTACTCCGGCTCTCCCTACAAGCCTTCGGCGAGCCTGCTCGCCCATGGTCAATGACTCTGCTTGCCGTTAGGCTCACTCTAGCTAGCCTAGCATCCCTCTGGCGACCCTACTCTCCCCCAGGCTTGTTTCGACTTACCAACATGCCTCCGGCGACTCTGCTCGCTCTTGGGTCCGCTTCGGCTTGCCAGCATGCCTCCGACGACTCTGCTCGCCCTCAGGCCCGCTCAGGCTTGCGCAGCATGCCGTCGGTGACCCTACTCGCCTTTAGCCCCACTCCGGCTTGCCCAGGATGCCTCTATTGACCATGCTCGGCCTCAGGCTCACTCCGACTCTCCCTACAAACCTCCGGCGACCCTGCTCGGCCATGGTCGCCTTCGGCCAACCTGCTCAAGCCACTCTTCCTCTGGGACCCCCTCCGCCAAGGGCGCGCAAGAAGAACCTCCCCTTCCTCCGAGGGGTTAGCTTCGGGGAGCCAGGCTACCAAGACCCTTTCACCTCCGCCTGTCGGCCAGGCAAGCAACAGCGGCTCGGGTCGGGTTTTGGGCCCGCTTCGGCACGACCCCGTTCTATTCGCCTTGTATCGCCAACAGTAACAGGAGATTGAAAGGCTGAAGGCACAATTGGCCGAGCTGGCCGCACGGGTGGCGAACTTGACACAGGACCTCCCCCGCCCATGGGGTGAAGGCATGGCTTGGTCCCGAACTGCTAGCCCCGACGCCTCCGTACAGTCGGCAAGAAGGACAAGGAACACAGTGAGCCCTACAGTCAGGAGACCGGCTGGGCAAGGCCTTACACTTCAAGAGAAGCTGCGGAAGCCCTACTCCTTCCCAAAAGAGAAGACCAGAGGCATCTTCGATTGGGCCTGCCACTACGGCAAGGTGTCACTCCCGAAGTCCAGGAGGCCTCAGGACGCCCAGAGACGCAGCGACCCGTCGTTCTGTCCTTATCACCAGATATTCGGGCATTCTATTAAAGATTGCTACGTCTTCAAAGACATAGCTCAAGATCTGATTGATAGGGACGAATTAAGAATGGGAGACTATATAGTGGCCCCGCCACGTTCCCATACGATAGGCGGCCCTACAAGAGGGGTCTATACTATGTCCATTCAACATCAGATCCCTGAAGATACAATGGCCTCGGCGCCAAGCGAAGCCGTCTATGATGACTACCTGGAAGACCCTGGGGAGGCCTCGTACCCTCCCGCGCCAGCAGGCCCCCCGTGTTCAATAGCTACAACCCCGCAGCAACGCGAAGCGAATGCCGCTCCAGCACCAGGCCTAGACGAGCCAAAAGAGGCCTTCGGCGTCCTCGAGGTCGAGGGTGGTGAAGATCAAGACTTTGTCGACTTGCTACCGGCCCCATCGAAAATTGAAGATGGCAGTCAGGCTACTGTCGACGAGCTGATCGAAATTAATCTTGGCATGGAAGATGATCCCAGGCTGACCTTCCTGAGTGCCCTCATGCCTCCTCCGGAGAGGGAAGAATACATGAAACTACTGCAAGAGTTTCGCGATTGTTTCGCCTGAAACTACAAGAAAATGCCTGGCCTCAGTCCTGAGGTGACCCAGCATGTACTGACCATCGACGCCAAGACGGAGCCTGTGAAGCAACCTCCTCGGCGCATGCGACTGGAGCTGATAAAATAGATCTGCAAGGAGGTCGACAAGCTCATAGACGTCGACTGGTGGCCTCGGGCCACCTGTTACTCCGCGTTACTCGCCATAGGTGCGTGCGTGATTTTTAGAGTTCACGTTTTGTGAGCCCCCACTAGTCGTAGCTTTCCTGCACACGCTAGTGCTGACCCACTTGGGAGTGGTGGAGAGTATGGCCCGAGTGAGATGATTTTACGTTGATTTTCGTAGGGCCCTTGCCATTGTAGCCTGAGTCTGACTGGGAGAAAAACCAGCTAAAGGATCCGACCTAGAGTAGATGGTCTGTGTGTGCACGCATAGCTGGGGGTAGAGGACACGCGCTGATGAGCCCGACCCCAGCCAGTCCTTGTTCAGTGGTTACTAGTACGGTGCCTCAGCCTCCGCCCGAGGCATCATAGGCAGACACCTGAGGCTATAGACTAAGTCGTCAGTGGACATATCCGGCCTTGCTTCTAGTGGGCGGTACTCCCATCATGTGACATGAGTTGTCGTGTCGTGGGTTTTCTTTTCCCGTCTGTAAGATGGGGTCTCGTGTGTAGTTTGGGTGTTTTCCCGAGTCGAGGTCTAGGGTTTCCGATAAGCGTCACTAAGGGCTTCTCCTTAGATGGCATAGAGTTCACAATGGCAAGGTCGTGACTGTGTTTTCTGACCGCGTGATTTCGGTGGGCCCTTGTCTACGAGGATAGGCCTCCATGACAGTGGCGTCGTGGTTGTTTTCCCGTAGCCTGGCTAGGGTGGCTTGTGGTCTAGTGGTCCCCCGACTGTGAGATCGAGCATTGGTTTTCGTTCCGATAGGAGTAGCTATAGAGTTGAGATTTTTACCAGCCACCGAGTTTACTTTTCTTACTGTTACGGTTGTTCTTGTTGTAATTGCTGCTTTCCGTGTCGCCATGTTTTTGGTTGGGGTTCTGCGGGACCCCTACTAAGCCACTGATAGGAGGCTCACCCCTAGTTTTTTGGTGTTATGATTCTTCTTCGAGGTTCGAGGGCATTACATGGAGGTTCCTAGTTGCCAGCTCATCGGGTCGAGTGTTCACTTGGCATTTGGTATGTTTTCCTGCCTTAGACTGTACTTTAGTTGGACTGGACTCTGTTGTAGTTAGTTATTTATTTTTGTTAATTGTTGAATTGTCCTACTTTATTTCCTATTTTTATGTACATCGCACCTATCCTTTTAGCCCTTTTGAGCCCTCCAGCTCGTGGGCGGAGGGCCAAGATTCGAATGGTATCAGGTATTCCCGATATCCAGATATTGGGTCGCTACAGTTGGTATCAGAGCTATGGTTGGAGAAGTACATGAAAATTTGAGATATTACAGTTTTTTATATGTTCTGAACCTCACAGAATTAAGAAGATACTTACATTACAGCATCAAGGAGGATCAATGTCTTAATTTGGCAATGTAGTCAAAGAGCCAAAAGCCAACCCAGCTACGTAGAAATGCATCAGAACGAAGTTAAAACACATGTATTGGGTATGCCCTAGATATAGGGAAACAAACCACAGAAGGCTGGGCAACATGATGTCAGGCAAGCTAAAAAAGAAAAGAAAAAAAACTATCCAATAGACTCAATGAACTTGGTTCGAATCTGTTTCATATGAATTGAGGTTCTGGACTACTATGCTTGACTATTCTTCGTAATTCTTCATCAAGACTGCTTGTTTAAGCAGTTCACAAGACCAAATTCTACTGATTTTACAGAAACTATGTAACATCACACATCAATCATCCAAATACCCACCCAATAGACCCAGCTGGCATGATTTACCTATGTGTTCATATGGAATGAAATCCTGGGCTTAGTGCTTGGAGCTCCATCATTCTGCAGTTAGTCAGCCATGGTTCCTTATGCATCAACATGCATGTTTCATGTGAGTGCATGCAAGTGATTTCGGCCTATTAATATAATGCATACGAATGGTTTGATCCATTTATGCAAGGCACATGAGGTGGTTTGATTTACCTATGCTAGGCATATAGGATGCATACATCCTGAATGGGGTTCATTTATACACATGACATATGCATGTTTCAGTACAGATGAGGACTGATCACCTGATGCCAAGAGGATGCATGAGGAAATGAACCCCTGCTCATGCAAATTCAGTGAGCATGAAGGCTGATTACTTGACACATACAAGGGTTTAATTCATTTTGCAGGGAGCTTTGCTGCCAGCTAGTTGCCAAACTGGAGCAGGGTCGACTCTCGGAGTTGACTCCCAGACATACCCCTTCGCTCAGAATTCAAGGCTCATGGTTCTGTGGAATTCAAGGTTCATGCTGAAGATGTAGGTACACCCAGGATTCAGAACCATTCTATTCCATTTAACAGATTTGGTTAAATCCACTGCATGCAATTGTATAGCCATGTTGGGTTCAAGGAGAATGCTGAATTTCCAAGGCATAGGGAGGAAGTCTTTGAGGTGCATCTAAACTCAGAAGCAAGGAACCTCTGGCTTTACGACAATTAGTCAGTGGGTGGGGGTCAGCCCATGATTCATTCCATCAATTTCAATGTCATCCTTTTATGTTCCATTCATCTCATTCCTTTGTTATTGCCATTAAAAATGGTGAACTTTATTCAGATGTTTATCCACCATAGTGT
>JANBPO010005921.1:0-29046 GCA_024336825.1 Amorphophallus titanum | reverse complement strand
AGTAGAGTCTAAGTTTAGAGAAGTAGGGTCTTGTTCTAAGACGTCCAACCAATCCTTGCCTGAGCCACACCCGCTGACGCGTCATTCCAAATCAATTCCTGATAGGTTCTTGCAAGATCTAGCTCAGCGATGTCACACTCTTTTGAAGTGTCCGGAGTTCATAGCTGCAGCGATCATGATAGAAGATGATGAGGAGCAAGACGGGGTGTAGAGCGATGACGGATTAGGAGTCTATGAAGTCATGGATGAAAAGGACCCGATCAATTATGAGGACAACGACGTAGATGACACTGTCGACCTATATGCACAAGGTCTAAAGAGGTTCAATGAGCCATCATTGGTAGTGGATGAACCTACGAAGGAAGTAAATCTGGGAACTAACGGGGACCCTAGGCCAATTATTATTACCACTAATCTCCCTCCAGAAGTCGAAGCTAATTTAATCAAGGTCCTAAGGGAGTACGGTGACTCTTTCACCTGGTCTTACGAGGACATGCCGGGCCTTGACCCCTCCTTGGTGGAACACCAACTTGTGCTTAAACCAGGGGCAACACCCGTTAAACAAAACCTAAGAAGATTTCACCCCCACATGGCCTTAAGAATGAAGAAAGAAGTGGACAAATTACATAAGGCCAGGTTTATTAGAATCATCTTATATCCCTAGTGGGTGGCAAATATCGTCTCTGTCATCAAGAAGGATAGAAAGGTACGCATTTGTATCGATTTCAGGGATCTGAACAAAGCATGTCCCAAGGATGACTTTCTGCTGCCTCACATCGATGTTTTGGTGGACAATACCGTTGGGTATGAAGCCTTATCATTTATAGATGGTTACTCAAGATACAACCAAATTCGTCTCGCTCTCGAAGATCAAGAGAAAACGTCCTTCACTACGCTCTAGGGCACATATTGTTATCTGGTGATGCTGTTCGATCTGAAGAACACAGGTGCCACCTATCAAAGGGCGATGATGGCTATATTCCACGATATGATGCATGTTTATATGGAAGTTTATATGGATGACATCTTGGTGAAGTCGAGAACCAAGGAAGAACACCCCGCTATTCTGGCTAAGGTGCTGCAGAGAGCTAGAGAGTACAAGCTAAAAATGAATCCGAAGAAGTGTGTTTTCAGAGTCTCTTCAGAAAAACTGCTAGGTTTTATCATTAGTAAACGGTGGATCCAGATTGATCCTAACAAAGTAAAGGCCATCAAAGACATGCCTCCACCTAAGAATATCATGAAACTTCAAGGATTGGTTGGATGATTGCAGTTCATTAGAAGATTCTTGGTACTCATGCAGCCACGGTCGCCCCAGCAAGGCCTTATATGTGGTGTTGGAGTCGATCACATAGAATCGCACCATGGTAGTGAGGTCTCCCAATGTGAGGTTAAAATCTGCCACCCCCAAAGGCATCTCACACTTTTGGTTAAAGCCCACAATCTTCATATCTCTGACCTTAGTAAGGTGCAGATCAAAATAGTACTTCTGGTAGATGCGGTATAGCAGAATGTTTATAGCATCCCCTAGGTCTATCAATATCCGGCTTAATGGCTGACAGTTGAGGTATCCTCTCATTTACAGCGGCCTGTTATGGCTGGGATTCGGAATCAACATGTCATCCTCTGTGAAAGTGATTGCTGGCCCTGAGTTCACTTCTGTCAGCAGCATCTCATACTGTGTTGGCGACTGTAAAGCTTCAATAATTGCTTGGCAGGATTCTTTGCTCAAGGAGAGAATCTCCCAAGTAGAGAATCTAGTAGGGAGCTTTTTCAGTATCTTCATAATCTGGCTGCCCACTCGGACATTGGAGAGCCGCATCTCTTCAGCCCATCGAGGCTTTGGAGGCTCATGGGGTGCTTGCGGCATTACCTGCCCATTTCTTGTCTCAGTCTCTTGGTCTGTTTTTTGAGGGGCTTCTTCTATAGAGACGGTCTTTAGTACTACCGGGGGACCATTCTCTTCCTTCTCAGCTTTCTTGGGCTTCAGAGCCGTTGATTGCTGGCGCTTGTTATTTACAGCTGGTGCGACGTGTACTAGCTTCTCGCCTTCCAGACTAGACAAGAATTCAAGGAACGATGGGGCTTCATCCCTCTTCTTCTCTTCTCTGTATAAGTTTGCAGAGGGAGGAATCTGGACACCTCACACTTCTGGCTCTTGCTCTCTCTTGAATATAATGTTGTGATTAGCTGGCGGCAGACGCCCCCACCTTCTCCCAGAACGGGTGACATGCGCTAAGGTTGAAGCTTCAGCGTGATTGGCTTCTAGCAGTGTGGCTGATGCTTCTGCATCATCACCCTCCCTGAGTAAAGCGAACAGCACTGAGGGACTATTGCAGTGTACTGTCACAACTTTCTTTTCTTTTCTGTTCTTGGGCCGTTTCTTCTTCATTCGAGATTTTGGATTTCCCAACTCTTACCCCCAGAAGAGTTCGGTCTCATCTTTCTCTTGTTTTTTCCATGGTTTCACTTCAATGGCCAACCCTTCTAGTTGCTCCCAGAGTATACAATCCTTCACTAACAGGGGTTTCGGCTCAGGTTGCTCATATTCATCGAGCCCATTGATGTACTACTGAAGACGTCTCGCCTTAGGGCTTATTTCTTTACATACAGGAGATGGAGTCTGCCTCCTCTAATTGTGGGTAGGGATTCTGATGACTAGCCTTATCTCAGACTCATGCCAGACCGGCATTATTGGAGGTGGGCTTGGCCTTGGGACGGTGTTCCGGATAGATGCCCCTGGCGCCCTGACGGCAGGTGCCCTCTTCTTAGCCTCAACTGGCTTTGATTGCCATCCTTGCTGATCCTTTAATTGTGTGAGAAAGCACGCTTCATATGTGTGTCTAGTGCACTCTTTGACAGCCTCTTCAGGTAACTGCTGGTATACATAGATCATGTTTGCAGCCATCCTCAGTGTTGTAGGCTCATGAGATCAGGGAGGGTCTACCCGGTACTCCCCCAACTGCTACTCGCCTTTCTTGAACATGCCTTCCATCACATCTTTGAAGACAAAGTAGTCTTCTATAGCATGACCCAGTGCCCGATGATACGGACAGAATAGTAGATCGTCCTTCTTTGCAGCATCGGCGGGCCTCTTTTGCTTGGGCAATGTTATTTTATTGAACTTATATGCCCAATTGAATAGTGTGTCGGTCTTCTCCTTAGGGAAGGAGTATGCCTTTCTCATCTTGTTTCTTAAAGAAAATCCTTCCTTCTTTTCTGCTGCACCTACTGGCGGAGGAGCATCGGCTGTTTTATTTTTCCCTTTCTGCTGCTCATATGTTCTGAAATCAACAGTATAGGCTTCAGAGTGCACTGGCCACCGATCAACAGCCTTCCCTTTCTACATAGCAGGGGCACTAGTGGCCGGACGTTTAGACAAGAAAGTCTCGACCTCTGCAACCACATTATTCAACCGGTCAAATGTTCTAACATCTGCCCCGATCATCTTTTCCAGCACTTCTCTTCTGAGATTTTACTTGCATATTTGAACCGCATCTTCTTGATGGGGAGGCCGCCTGCACCTCATGGCTAGATTTCTCCATCTTTTTATGTAGTCCAGCGCTGTCTCATCCTGCCTCTGCCTGGAAGCATACAGTTCAGCTACAGTGATCTCTCTTTCCATGACGTGAAACCTGTCGCGAAACTTTCGCTGCATGTCAGGCCAATCAGCTACTGACCCTACCGGTAGACTGGAATACCATTCAAAGGCCAATCTCGTGAGAGACGAGCCAAAGAACTTCAACAGATAAGCTTCATCGGCTACTAGATCCCCCATAATTGTGATATAGTATGCTATGTGCTCCCTGGGAGAGCCCTGACTATTGAACTTTTCAAACTTCGGCGGCTTGCTGACGCCTGGTGGTAGCCTCTTAGCAGCATAATGTGTAGGGTACGACACTTTGTAGATATCATAGGTGCTGGAGTCATCCCCAACTTTCTCAGACATCTTCATTTCGACAATTTTCTCTATCATTAGCTTGCTGGCTACGGCTGGATCTATATTTTTCGGAAAGAAATGAGACTGTTGCTGGCTGAAAGGAGTTGTCATGACTGTTGCATGTAGAGTAGGCACGGCAGGCTACGTTTGAGACGCAGAGAGCTGAGCCGCCGCTTGATGTGGAGTAGGTTGACTTGGCGTCTTGCCGTTATCAGCTGGATGAGGATTAGCTGGGGCAGCCACTTCTGCTGAGCTGGAAGTTTGCCCAACATGCTCAGCGTGTCTAAAGACTGGTGTGCCTTCATTCCTCACATTTAGCTGTCTTCTGAGAGAGTCAATCTCCTACTGATATTTCCTTAACATCATCTAGATCATGGCATCCAGGGTTGATGGGATCTATATCTCTCCCGAGGTCCCTTCAGTGGCATCAATGAAAGGGTTATCTTCTTCGTCTGTAGTCACCACATTTACTATCATCATGGTGACTCTTCGGGCTTCGTTAGCAGCCATTATCTTCTCTTTTGTTGCTTGGCTTCTTCTTGTAACAGCACCTGACCTGTTTGCCAGTCTGATCAGCTCCCCAGGCTGAGTTGGTAACGTATCATGCCTTTCGGCAATACTAGCCATGTTGCAGGTGAAGATCTGCATTTTTCCCTTCTACATGTGAACTTTTCTCCTCATCTGATCAGGGTACCTGAGGCGGTCAAAAATTGAGATTATTTCTTCTTCTTCTTCCCTTTGCGGGCTATCTTCCTCATATATGGCCATGCGATCTTCTTCATAATTATTGGAGTCAGAAGAGGAGACTCCGAACATTACTTCTTGCAGAGCTTCTTTTCCTTCTTCATGCAAGGTGCCCAAGGCACAAGATAATCTTCTCTGCCCTAGAGAGGAGTTTCCTAGATAATGAAAGTAGTCTTGAAAAAACTTCAAGAGACAGTCTGTCGATCATCTATAAAGGAGCTTCATATCCAAAGACACCTTACGCCCGATATGACGCATTAAACGACGGGGAGTCTGACATCCCTGAATCAACATGTTGCCGTGATCTCACCTCGTGACTATGGCAGCGAAAAGCACACCAGTGGTGTTCGAGTGCCTCGGGCCCCTAAACAAGATCAACAACTGCAGGTGATTGTACGCACATTAACCTACGCTCAGACGGGCGAATCAAACCCTTGACCAGATAGGGGAAAAGTCCTTGAGGGTCCTCCAGTGGTGAAGACCAAATGAATTTCAAATGCCCTTGAGCGAAGAGAGCCATGGCTTCAACCCATTTGATCAGGTAGGGACGCGTTGGGTGTGACCCGGTGGCTCCTAGGCCATGTGAGCTGGTGGAACCCTGAGGACCGTGATTCAGTGGTGGTCTGAAGCGAGGGAACTGGTGGCATCCTGGAAGCTTGATCCGGTGGCGTCGCACTCACCTGATCCGGTAGCATGCCCGGCCAGATGATCCAGTGGCATTGCAATGCAAGTGATACGGTGGCTCACCCTGAGGACCCTGATCTGGGGGCGTGCCTTTCATTTGAAGCCCTGACCCCTCTGCGTGGGAGTCCTGGTGGTGCAACTGTGCCCCATCCGGTGGCTCCGGTGGGGATTGAACGGAATAGGTAATCCTAACTTTTTGCAGATCCTCTGGGCATTACCAGGGACCAAGGCTCCTTGCCCTCTAGCCTCTGGCGCACAGCGGTGCAATCTCCCAGCTTTGACCCTTCGATGCTAGCCTCGAATCACCCATGACGCTGCCAACCCTCTGCTCCCCCCAAACGGGGAAGCGAAGATACGACAGTGGGTGTGAGAGAGAGGACCGGGAGAAGCTTCTACCATTGACCCTCTCACCATCGACATGGCATTGCTCCCATATAAGTAAGGCTTAGAAGAGAGAGGAAGGGGGAGACAGAAAAAAACAACATACAGAGAGGCGTGAGCATACCTGCAACTCTCCCGCTCGCCCAAGTTCCACGTGAGGTGAAGAGAAGAAGAAGAAAAGAAGAAGAGAAGAAGAAGAGTGAGTGAAGAGAAAGAGACAGGTTTCAGGAGGGGAGAGTCCGGCACTCCATGCCCCCCCCATCCCCACCATATCTTATTCTCCTTCTGATCTTCCCTCTCCCTTCGGTTTTATTACGGTGTATTAACTCTCCTTGGTTGCTCCCTGTTGCAAAAATAGAAGAGCAGTTTCGTCAAATATTCATGGCGTGAGTCTTCCCCTTTGAAGCCACAGAGATGTAACAGTAAGCAATTAAATTTCATTAGATCGATTTGCTAAAGAAGCAAAAATAAAATTACTTTTTAATTAATAATTTAAATTTAACAATTATATACCAGAGTCCAGTCCAAAGGAAAGACAACAAGTCTAACAGTACAACCGACAAAAAAGAAAGATGCACCCAGAAAGTCAGGGGAAGCCCGACGAAGGTACCAGCTGGCAGCTACGAACGTGCACACCAGGACCCACGAAAGCAGAATGACCAACGACCCACCTGTAAAGTAGGGGTGAGCCTCGTGTCACTGGCTCAGTAGGGGTCACGCGGATCCCCACTGAAAAACACACAGTAACACAGAACAAGTAAAACAGCAGGTAGTAAATTAGGAAAACTAAACTACAAAGCTTTAACACTATGCTAAATAGCAGTGAAAGAAGAGAGAGGGAGTTGGAGTAGGGAATAGTCTAGGAAGAGGGGAAGAAGCCGTACCAGATGAGCGGTTGCCGAACTAACCTCGGCACCCCAAACTGCTCCAAGCAGTAACAGGAAGGCGACTCTAAGCTGACGAAGTCAGGAGTTGCCGATCTGTCGACACTGCAAGGGAACTACAAAACAGACAAAGAAACCTAGGAAAAATCTAGACAGACGCAGACCTAGATGACACAACTAGGATGTCGTGCGCACTGCCCCACACATGACTAGAACGTCATGCATACGGTAGGACACTGACCTCGAGTACAGCCATGAGCGCGCTAACCTGGAAGGTCAGAACGCACAAGAACCGTGAAGAGTCACGTGCCACGTGACTGGTGTGCCTCTCACGAGAAGAACAGCTAGCTGGGTCCACTGACGTCTTATGCTGCGCCTACTAGTGTCTTGTCCATGTACCCTACCGCAAGGACTAGGCTGAGACCAAGACACTGTCAGAACCAGAACCAAAGTATCATCGCGAGTGACTAGACAGGAGAACGACTGTCGGTGTCAGTCCAAAGCCCCTGACCACACTGGCTCTTGCCTAAGCCAGACCTCTAGCTAGTATTCCCCCTCCGCTAGATGCTATGGTTGGACTGAGGGCCCACGAAACTAGCTTAAGAACAGTATATCGGGAAGGTGCCCCACTACAAGAGCCGTCACGTCGTAACGTGACGTAAGGCTATGACTAGTGAAGGCTCACGAAACACTGACCCTAAAGTATGAGTGCTGAAGTACAGACAGGCTAATCATGCACTGTCCCCCGTACTACAAAGCACCAATGGCAGTATAGGAAACTGCCAAAAGACTCAAGACAAAGCAACCTCCCTCACCTTGGTTAGACCCCAATTGACCCCCCTAACACTCAAGGGATGCCCCATCCCTTTCCCACTGCATTTCCCCCACCTCATCTCCCCACTATCATCCCCTTCCACCACCATACCTTGTTCAGCTCGCAGGCAGCAAATCTGGTGCCTGATTGCAGAGCCTACCCCGGAGTCATCACGCATCTTCAGGTGGCGTTCCATACATCTTTGGAAAGCTCGTCGTGGCAGCTTCGCAGCCGAGGTGGTCTCGCCAGCATCCGACATCCCTGCTGCCCAGAGCGTCCATTCTCCCCCAACTGCGCAGGATCACTCAGGCAGGGAACCAGAACCCCAGAGAAAGTTCAACCACGGCCACTCCCTTACAAGTCTGGGTGTGAAACGTGGCTGAGAGCATAGTCTACTAGTCCTCTGTCATCCCCAAGAAGCGGAGTGAAGTTTGAACCCCAGCATCAAGAGTTCTGAATTTCTTCCCAGAGGTGCGCCAGGTCAGTTCCCTTATTCCTGAACTGACCCACCCCCACCATTCTGGCCAGTCCGATTAGCCCCGACATCAGCTGAGGTTTTTGTCCATCCCGTATGAAAGAATGCTCGTCAGCGATCGTAACGGTACTAGCCTCGCCTCCAAATGAGTTCAGGACTGTCCTTGGCGCCTCCCTCTTCCAGTAGCACCACCCAGTGAGCGACCAGAACCAGAACTGTCTAGCGTTGTTCCATGTCCTACCCCGGCCAACGACCTTATCAGGGTAAATCAAGAAAATTCAGGAGTCTTCTCGGGCCAAGTTAGAAAGTTTTGGCACTGGTCTCAGCTCATTTGGAGTTCATTAGTATCCGTGGCCGCGCCCACTTCGACTGACTGTCCAGTGGCTCCAGAAGCTAGTAGCACCGACAAGGAGCTCAGCACAACAAGTTTCTAGCTTCGTCCCCTCCCCTCGCTTGGCCAGCTAACGGCCCCTCCCTGCATGGAGGTAGTTTTGGTTGTAAACAACTTAACCCCCACCCCAAGAACCCCCCTCCTGCGTGAGGCGTAGTGCTGTAACCACTTTATTTCTAGGTCAAGCGCCTCCGACGCGGCGTGCGGGTACGTACCCACACTTCCCCGCTCACCATCGTCTTCGATCAGGATCGGTGTTTTCACACCGGTCAGGTAAGCATCTGGTACCCTTGTCTGGTTGCATTCTTTACTTGTTTAGTATTGTCTTGAATGCCCGTCGGACGGTGAGAAGAGAGCCCGATCTCATACACCACTTGAGTGTGCCCACCGCGGACCGTGAGTGAGCGCCACCCAGAGTACGGACGAATGACACATGGGCGAGCCTCACTTCTTGTTGGGTCAGGACGCGGTGACCTGCAGGAACTTGACCGCGTTGGGGTCGACCACGGCGGCACCGGTGCGGACCGCCGCACGGAACGCGATCTGGTCGTTGCCGAAGGCGTACTCGTTGGACCGCTCGTACCGGATGCCACCGGCGATGCGGACCTTGAGAGCCGACCAGTCACCGAAGTAGACCGGCTTGGTGCCGTTCGTCTTCGCGGTCGGGAAGTTCGGGTCGTTGTAGACCCCGCGGCCGTCGATCATGCCCGGGTTGCCGGGCACCAGGGACCGCTCCCAGACGTACTGGCCGGAGCCGTCCTTGGTCTTGCGGACCACCGCGGCCCACACGTCGTTCATGACGAACGCCGCGCTGGTGCGGTACTCCGGCAGGACCGAGTGGAACAGGTCGATGAGCGCGTCGGAGAACACGCCGCCAGTGGGCGACGCGACCGAGGCGGTCGGGGCAGTGGCGCCCGAGACCGTGAACCCGGCGATGGCCGCGGTCGAGGCGACCGTGGTCACGATCTTGCCCATCTCCCGGCCAGCAGCCCGGGCCAGGTACCCGTCCAGGTCGAAGGTCGCGTCCTGGATGAGCTCGGACGGGACCAGCGTGAGGTAGCCGTACTTGGTCACCGACAGGTTGACGATGGTCAGCCCGGCGTCGGAGGCCGTGATGGGGGCGTTGGCGGCCGCGCTCGCGCCGGTGGCGTGGGCAGTGACCGCGGGCAGCGGCAGGGTGTTGCCGTCGGCGGTGTTGATGACGTCGACACCGGCCTGCAGGAGCTGCGAGCCGGCGACGGCGTACTCCCACAGCAGGCCGTAGACGCCGTCGTTGCCAAGACCGCCGGCGGCGCCGGTGGACATGGCGCGGGACTCGCCCGCACGGACCGCGGTGGCGGCACGGCGCTCGGCGCCGAGCACCGGCGCGAGGTCATGCACGTCGCCGGCGCGGGACTCGCGAGCCCACTTGCCGAAGTCGGACGCGGGGGCCTGGCGCTGCTCGCGACCGCTCTCGGAGCCGCGGAACGACTCCTCGATGTCGCGGGCGCGCTGCTCGCCCTCGGCGATGGACTTCATGCGCTCGGCGAGGCCCTCGGCCTCGGTCATCAGGCCGTCGAAGGTGTTCTTCTCCTCGACGGACAGGTTGCGGGCCTCGTTGACGCCCTTCTGGGCGAGCTCGGTGGCCTGGGCGATGCACGCGTCGTAACGCGCCTTGACGCTCTCGTACAGAGACATGGTGGTCCCCTCCTCTGGGAACTCGCTCTCTCTCCCATTTCTTCTCTCACTCTCTCACCCTCTCTCTCTCTCTCACGCGATGGCCGAACCCCCCCTCCCTCAGTGTTCATCCGTTTGGGCCCCAGAATGACGCGTGGAGCACGTCTACGGGTTGCTCGCGTCGGAAGGATCACGTGGACGTCAGCTACATCTCGATCCGCAGAGCGTGGAGACGGGTATGGCTGTGAGATCATCGCGGCTACATTCGACTGTTTGGCACCGGATCGCCATCCTCATCGCACAATAGGTAGGGGGATGGAATCCTTGTCTCACTAGGAGTGCATTGGTACCCCATGCCTCACCGTCTGATATCATTTTCCTCGTTTTCTATGCATAAACCCATGTTATTGTATTTTAGTCTAATTTCTAGAAAATTACTCCGTGGGCATCGTATTTAAGTTTTGATGGTTTGTACAATTGAGGAATGGTTGTATGAGCTTGGCAGGCAGGTTAGAAATTTATTTCCCATCGATTTGGGTCGACTGGGAGGGCTTTCCAGTCTAGACAACCCATTCTCGCCACTACGGTAATGGCGCGGACAATCAGAGACCACCCAGTTAAACACGGTCCACTCCAGACTGTGTAGAACCTTTGGAAGGTCCATTATGAATCGTTCTGACCTTAGCACGGTGGGACTTCAACTGTGCTACCCCTGTAAATAGTATGGCGGTGGTGTATTGAACGGCCAATCCTGGTCCGTTCAGTCCCACTGAGTGGCATGTCGTGTGACCGCCCTGTGAACCCCTCATCCTAATGAGCGGCCAAGCCCAGGCCGTCCTGTCCATTGAACATATTACCCCTGACCTTGCCATGCTCTGAACCCTGCATAGCATTATAATTGAACGGCCCAGGTTAAACCGTGTAGGCTCATAGAGCGGCCTATCGTTCGACCACTCAGTCATCGAGCGGCCATGGTTAAACCATGTAATTCATGCAAATTTTAATTCTTAGCATATTCATTCAATTATGTTTTTAATTGCTGCATTATCGCCATGTTTAAGGTATTTTATAAAATTGTGGCATATTTTGCATCCTGATGGAATTAGTTTGTCTTTCCTTGTGATGGAACCACTAGTCGTAGTCTAGCGACCTTTAGAGTCGGCCCACCTAGGAGAGGTGGAGAGGTAGTCTCGTTGTACGATTTTTAAGCTAGTTCCGTGGGTCCCGGTCTAACCGTAGCGTCCTACGGAGGGGAACACTAGCTAGAGGCCTGGCTCTAGGTAGGAGTCAGTGTGTGCACACGTGGTCAGAGGCTTGGACTGACACTGACGAGTAATATAGTCCCCGTCAAGAAAAAGAATGGCCAAGTCTGAGTTTGCATCAACTTCCAAGATTTGAACAAGGCATGCCCAAAGGATGAATTCTCTGTTCCAATCACTGAGACAATGGTTGATATGATCACTGGTCATGAAGCCTTGTCCTTTATGGATGGATCGTCTGGCTATAATCAAATCTGCATGGCCATCAAAGACAAAGACCATACGGCCTTCCGATCTCCTACGGGGATCTTTAACTACAAAAAGATGTCATTCGGTCTGAAGAATGCCGGCGCAACCTACCAAATGGCAATGGCTAAGATCTTCGATGAAATGCTTCATGACCTCATCAAATGCTACGTCGATGACTTGGTCATCAAGATAAAAAGGCGGGAAGATCACCTGGCTAATTTGCGTCGAGTCTTCGAAAGGCTTCGACAGTGCCAACTCAAGATGAACCCGATGAAGTGTGCCTTCGGTGTCTCCAGTGACAAGTTTCTTGGCTTCATCATCAGATATCAGGGCATAAAAATTGACCCTGATAAAATCAAGGCCATAAGAGGACTACCTCCGCCCAAGAACTTGACAGAGCTCAGATCTCTTCAAGAAAAACTCACCTATATTAGGCGGTTTATTTCTAACCTCTCCGAAAGATGCTTGCCTTTCAGTAGATTGATGAAAAAAGGAGCACCATTCATATGGGACGAAGACTGTCAGAAAGCCTTTATGCGAATCAAGGAGTACCTACTGACTCCTTCAGTCCTAGGGGCACCCGTCAGAGGGAAGCCCCTTATCCTTTACATTGCCACCATGGATGCCTCTTTGGGGGCACTCTTAGCCCAAATCAATGAAGAAGGCAAAGGGGAGCCGTTGTATTACCTCAACCGGAAGCTGATCGGGCCTGAGCATTGGTATGCACCCATGAAAAAGGTGTGCCTAGCTTTGGTATTTGTCATCAAGAAGCTAAGGCACTACCTCCTAGCTCACCAGGTGGAGCACATCTCAAAGTGTGTTCCACTCAAATTTCTACTCAGTCAGCCCGTCCTCTCTGGTAGGCTCGGCAAGTGGGCGCTTATCCTTATGGAATCTGACATCACCTTCGTCCCACGCAAGGCGATTAAGGGGCAAGGGATGGCGGAGTTCTTAGCAGCGCATCCTGTGCCAGAAGATTCGTCACTCAACTTTGAGCTACCCGATGAAGAGGTGCTGGTACCTTCTCAAGAAATTGGAGAGCATTCTGAAAATGTCCCACCACAGATGGAGTCGGGGCATCCTCACCCTCGACCTCCCACACGGGGAGTTGTACCCCTCTCCCTCTCATTTATCCATCTCTCACTGCACCGATTTACCCTCTCCCTCTCCTTCGTCCATCTCCCACGGCACCGATTCACCCTTGCATACCCCCCCTGCGCCGACTCGCACACACACTCAGTCACACACCGTCACGTAACATTGCTCCCCCCATTCCCCACCACATAAAAAAAAACATAACACACCCAGTAAAACAAACCCATGCACACCCATGCATCCTCTCACGTAAAGCACACATAAACTTATTAACACATCTAAACTCATATAAACACATATACTCACGTAACCCTCACACTAATACACACACTATATACATCCAACCCAAAGTGCCTAGACCAAGTGAGTCGGCGCAAGATCACTGTACATTTTTTTTCTTTCTTTCACTTAAACCCATTTTATTGTATTATTTCTATTTATGTATCCTATTCACACAAAAAATCAAAACAATCAAAAGGATAATAATGCGACAAAATAAATAAATTGGTAAATAAATAGATAAACAATGAAAAGGGCAACACAAAAAAATTAATAAAATATATTTCTAAGAAAGCCAAAAAAGGAAGAAAAGAAGATACACTCATTCAAAATTGGGGAAATAAAAAAAATGGTTAGAATAAAATAAACAAATAATAATGATAAAAAGAAGATAAAACCATACTAACTAAATAATGGCCAAATAAAGGATAATAATAATAATAATAAATAATAATAAATAAGCAAAGAGAATAAAAATGGTAAATGAATAAAAAGAATGATAAATAAATAATAATCGAACAAAGGCCAATAAAGAAAATGTTTTCAGAGGGGAGAAGCCGGGTCCTTTCCCGAAAGCCCAAGTTCGGGGAATCCTCTTTATATTGAACTCTTCAGAGGGTTCAGACCCCAGCTCCGAGGCCAAATTGGGCGGCGTTCCTTTTGTGATCACCTCTTCTGATGAAAAAGAAGAACCAGCTAATCCTCCAGTACGCGAGGAACCATCAAACGAAGCTGGCCCCTCCAAAGGGGTTGAGTATGTAAGCCAAGCAGGCCCTTCTAATGACGGCCACCAGGATGAAGCTTTGTCACCTTCGGAGGAGTCTCTGGTCCCGCTATTCCAAGAAGATGCGGAAGGCCTGAACGAGGGGGGAGCGCCCTTTTAAGAAGTGGGAGAAAACTCGTCAGGCGCCGAAGACTTTGGAGGAAATCATCCCACCATTTGACAAGACTCGTGCTCGGGCAGACCGCAAGATCATTCATTATATGAAGCGGTTCCCAACAAATGTCACCATTTGGGAGGCCATTGCCTCCCTAGGATTGGAGCACCCACATCAGCGGGGCGGACATCGTGCCTTGAGGGCACGGGTTCTCTCCTCACTCAATCTACGGTGGCCACTCGTGAGGGTGAAGTCACGGGATTGGGCACTCTCGTTCTCGCTGGCTGAACGTAGAAATGATACTAGTTGAATGCAAATATCCAGGGAGGGTTCAGCGTATACATGATCGGCGTGAAGACACTGATCCCGAGTCGGAGACGTGGGCGAGCGAGGAAGTGTGGGTACCCCGTACACTACGTCGATGTAGCTTCCCCTTGTTCAGATTATACAAGCACTACTTCCCACATAGGGGGGTTGGACTAGGGGAGGGAAAATTAAGGATTACATCAAAACTACCTTCACACAGGGAGGGGCGCTAAGCCGGCCAGGCGGGGTGGGGAGACTAGCTAAGTCAGTGCCGGAAGGGCACTTCTCCGGTTCTATCCAGGTTTGGGACTGCAGAACAGTGAGTCACTGTAGTCACCATTGTGCACTACCCCGAGCTCGTAAGTCACCAAAACTGGTTCTGAATCGTCTCTGACAGACCCTGGAACGCTGGAAAATTTTCGTGGATGGACCCGTCGTCGCCACCAGCTGGGGTGGCTCCTGGAACAAGCTCTCTGTGCTATGGCTCAGGCTGATCCCAGGGTGTAGCAGCAGCTGGTTGTAGCCGCCACGGCCGCTCCCAAAGTCCAATAGTCGCGGGACCAAGTCAAGGATGACTGTAGATGAGTCTCCTTTGACCAGCAACTAGGGAGAACACCAGACGAGGTCGGGGCAGAGAAAGGGAACTCATTAAGTGAAGGGGTGTCAGTTCAGGTCCTAAGTGGCCTGTTCTGTGCACCTGGGGAAGAAAATTCAAAAAATGCTCCTCCGGATGCCGAACGAGACGCCTCTTTTGTAGAATGGACGTCTACTGGTATTAGAAACTCTCGGCCGAGCAGCGCCTCCAGAAGCCGTGGGATGTGGCCGTGGGAGCTCTAGGAAGTCACCTCAGGTCACTGGCCAAGCCTGATCTATGCAGTCGGGGAAGAATGGGTCCTCCGGGCAGTAGGAATGTCGGATGCCAGCAGGACCACCACGGCTGCGAAGATGCCTTGACGAGATTTTTGACGATGTATGGTGCATCTTCACATGATGCCAAATGACTCTGGGACAGGATCTGTAACTCAGGCCTTTGTTGCTGCCTGCGAACTGAGATCTGTAGGTTGAAGATGATGGGAGGAAATGGGGTATATGGGAGGGGAAATGAAGTTGATGTGTATGGGGGCAACCTCTATTACGTAGTCTTCATTTGTTTTTGGTCCAGCCGCCAAGTGGTTGACAGAGTGCTTGAGAGAACACCATTTGCATTGCATTTCTCATCACCGCTTGGGTAGTTTATTAAGAGTAAAACCTTTTAGACACACTCATATTTTAATTTCATAAATTTCGTTTGTGATTGAGATCCATTCACCCCCCGTCTGGATCGCAACAACGTGGTCTTTTACCTTCGGCCTCCAGCCATCCAACAAATAGACCTCTCACATGGTTGGCGTCACGACCTTTCATCCAAGCCGACAAATATTCAGCCATCGGGGCTTCAATCCGAAAGATGTTCAGCCATCGGGGCATTAAACCGACAAATGTTCAGCCATCGGGACATTAAATTGACAGATGTTCAGCCATCGGGGCTTCAGGCTGAAGGATGTTCCACCATCGGGGCGTTAAACCAAAAGATGTTCAGCCATCAGGGCATTAAACCGATAGTTGTTCAGCCATCGGGGTTTCAAACTAGCAAGTGTCCAACCATCAGGGCTTCAAGTCGACAAATATTTAGCCATCGAGGCTTCAAACTGACAAACATTTTGCCAATCGGGGCGTGTAACCGAAAGATGTTCCGCCATCCGGGTTTCGAACCGACAGATGTTCAACCGTGCAGATTAGTTAAGAACGTATTATGCTAGGAACCTATTATGCTCACATGCAGCAGCATCAAGAACGTATACGGATCAAGCAAACGTAACAAAGAGAGCGATGTGCGTACCTCCACGCTCTGGGCGTGGGGAAGACGTCCCAGCCAAGACCCGTAACTCTCGGTACAATAGTAAAAATTAATTATAGCAGTGAATTTACGGCCCACTCCACGTAGGGAGGTAATAGGCTACACAACGGATCTAGGAGCACCGATCTTGGGTTGACGGGCATCACGTCGGTGGGGTTCTGGGGCAGACGCGGCTTGCGGCTCCGGATCTGAAATATGCTGGCCAACATGACACAAGGAGAGGTGTCCAAAGGGACGGCAACCTTCGAGGATCTTCTGAAGGCGACGGCTGATCGGGAGGATGGCGGAGTGTCCCTGGTCTATCCTGTGGAGTGGCGGTCACTGGATCTGCATCGGCGTATTTCTTGAGGATTTAATTGGTGACCTCCTTTTGCTAGCCTGTCTCAGGACAGAACTGCGCGCTCCGGCGAAAACGCTTGCTGTGCTCAGATATGGAGGCAGATCGGAGTGAAACTAATTCCACTGCAAAGTAGACTTAAAGAGATACAACATATGTGAACTTCACATCCATCCAATGGTCGGAATCAAAAAAAAATAAGAGGAAAAAATGGGGCTTAAAATAGAGGTGCCCCGACGGACTTGAGTGTCTGGTTCTACCAGTCACTTGAGGGCAAAAAGGTCATAACCCGGTTGAGGTGAAAACCCAAAAAGGCGCCTAAGGTAAAAATGGATAACCCCTCAACGTGAAAACCCGAAAGGGCGCGCTGAAAAAAGCTAAAGGGGGCTAGTTTTGGTGAAAACCCGAATGGGCGCCAAGACTAGTAAAAAAAAAAGAGAGAAGAAGAAGAGCAGGAAAGAAAGGAAGAAGAGAAAAGAGGGAAAGAGAAAGTTGGTTGATGGCTCAAAGAAAATATATATATATGCACAATGTAACACTCAAGGAACACAAAATTTTCCTGCCATCAATATATTATCATTCATTTACAAAATTGCAACCCGAGACAAGCCCTCGGGCTAACCGTAAGAACAATGAATGCTGAAATAAGAGCATGGAAGAAAGAATGATAATGCACAAAGGCAAACTCAACCTCATCGTTGGCGCGGCTTTCTCTTCATCAAGTCATCAATCCGGTTTTGTCGGGCCGCCTTGCTACCTTGCACTTCCAAGCGTCGTGCGACAACAGAGCTCTCCTCAGCTCAGGCTAGCTGTGCTTCCTTCGCATGCGACTCCGCAGAGGCCTGTAATTCCTTGACTTTTTGCATTATGCGTTGAAATGTGTCTTGAAGCACTACGGCTTGCTTTCTATCTTCGACTTCTGCCGCCTCAGAGGAAGCCCGACACCCGCAAACTACCTCGGTCCTTGATTGAAGGTCCTTGTCGTCATTAGATAAAGCGTCGATGTCAGTCTTAAGCTGTTGTATCTCCCGACGAAATGTCTCCCAAGCTAAAGACTCATGGATATGCCGCAGCTCCACCCAAAGCTTGTCCACTGCTACCATCCAAGGAGCCCGAGGTGGCCCCAATGCATGATAACCCCACGTCTCGGTCCAAAGGGCATTCTGCACAGCCTCTATGGAAGGAGGACTCTCACGGTAAAATATGGCTCGGGCACCGCTTATAAGTGTGTCAACCATGTGCTCGGCCCCCACGAAAGGTACAGACTGTGGAGAGTCTGGCCAACTAATACCATGGTCGGGAAACTCAGTAAAAAGAGTTGATATGCTATCGGAGCCCCCCTCCTCGTGAAGGGACGATGTCCTGGGAACCTACTGATAAACGCTTAATTGTTTATGTTTATTTTTATCACACACATCATCTCTAGGCTTTAATGTAGTAAATTCTACCATTTTTTCATGTTAATCTCATATTCTAAAACACACGGACCCTAAGCCAGTCGCCGACTGTACAGGACATTCATGGACCTTCTGGACCACTGCGGTCATTTCAGATTCTTATACGCCTTCGCAACCTCGCTCTGATACCACCTGTAGCGACCCGGGATCTGAGTACCGGAAAGGAACTGACGTAACTCGAATCTCGGCCCACCTCCCACGAGCCCGAAGACTCGGAAGGGAGGAAAGGATGGTGTGAGGGTGTGTAAGAAGTTAAAGTAACTACAGGAATATCATAATATATAATAAAATAATAATACAAAAATTAAATAAATAACTACTACAAGGTCCAGTACATCTCATGTCCAAAATAAAGTACAGTCAACTGAAAGAAAAGTATAAGTACATGGGGCATACCCCGACTCTGGCAACTAGCACAAACCTCGACTACTGGAATCACGCTGGATGCCTGTTGCACCAGTCGAAGTGCCGACCTCGCCTGAAACATCGTGAAAACACGCAGGGGATGAGCGTCATTTCACAGGCTCAGTAGGGATCCCTCGAACCCTACCTCGCATGGAAAAACCCCGGTGCCATAGTAGTAAAACTAACCCTATAAAGCAGTAAAGCTACTCTAGCTCACAGGAGTATAGTAGAACCAACAAGCTGGAATCAATAAACGAAAAATCATCTATTCTAACAGTACCATACTACTGAACCTTGGTCCGATAAAACTCAAGTCCACACCTACCGGTAGACATGAGCACCTCCCACTAGAAGAACGACCGGATGTGTCCCCTGACGTCTTACACCGTGTCACAAGTGTCTAGCTATAATGCCCCGGGCACGAGACTCAGACACGCACAGTAACCAAAGTACCACAAATAAGGACTAGCTGAGGTCATGCTCATCAGCGCGGGTCTGAATCCTCAGACTCGTGTGCACACTCAGACCATACGCCCTAGGTCTGTCCTTTAACTGGTAATTCCCCCACCAGCCCAGACTCGGCGGTACGCGGGGGCCCTACGGTAACTAGCTTACTCACCGTCTCTCTCGAGTGCACCACACCAGTGCTCCTAGTGGGCCGACACACGTGTGCCGTGGAAGCTACGACTAGTGGATGGGTCACCGGAAGTACAGACCCTCACGTCACGAAAATTGACTCCGAAAGTAAACGAGTAGAAGGATCGCTCCTCGTACGAGACCTACTCATAGTGACATAAGCTGAAGACGTCACATCCCGGGACCCCTCATGGCACCCCACACCTAGTCCCCACATGATGCCCAGCATCAGTAAGACTACGAGTCAGCACATGGATCGAGGTCTGCTCACTCGGGACTTGAATCGACACGAAAAATCACAGGCTAGGCCTCAGACGATGAACGGTCTATCATTGGCCACTCACGGATGCACGGCTAACTCGTAGCCATGCGTGGGACAAAGACGGGCCGACCTGGCCATCCCTCACTCCCAGTGGTAAGAAGCATGAACGGTCGGACACTAGCCGCTCAGGGGAAGGGCGGCTAGGATCCTGCCGTTCCAAGGCATGGGCGGTCCCACTTGGGCCGCTCATGTACCAACGGTACCAGAAGATGTATGGCCAGGCCATGGCCGCTCACGGGGACATGCGGCTAGACCCTAGCCGCTCACCCCAAAACACTACGTAACGGTAACAAACAACGGTCAAAAACTCACAGGATGAGCGGTCGGTCTTGGGCTGCTCAAGGGATGAACGGTCAACCACTAGCTGTGCATCCTCCAACGATAAGAAAACAAGTGCGGTTGGGATCTAGCCGCATGAGGGAAGGGCGGCTAGGACCTCGCCGCACAAGGTAGGTGCGGTCCAACTCTGGCCGCACGACCTGCCAACGGCATCAAGTGACGCACGGCCCAACCCTGGCCACACGAGGGATATACGGCCAGTCCTTAGCCACACACCCCAAGCACTGTAGAATGGTCTCAAACAATGGTCAAAACCCTGGGATGACGCGGGACGAACCCGGTCGAGACACGGGACCCTAAGCCAGCAATCAACGAGCGTAAGTCATATAAGTGACAAGGCAAACACACACGTGAGTCGCGGGCTCCACAAGACTCGAAGTGATGGTTCGGCGAGCTGTGGCTCGCGAGGAAGCCGGACACGGTCCGAGCCGCGGGGAGGGAGGTGGTGAACCACCCGGGGAACAAGTGTGGGCGCCGGTTTCAACCGGGTGGACCGATACTAAGGGGATCAGTTCTGATGTGCACTCACTCACCGACAGCAAGAACTCACGAGAATTGTGGAAATATGGATCGGGCACTCCTCACTTGACGCGACAGTTGGAACTAATACTAGTCAAGCAGAACGGAGTGGCAGACACACGTACCTAGCCCGTCCGAAGGATCGGCTCCGGTCGAAGACGAGGGCGCACCGAGAAGCATGTGCACCCGATGGTCAAGCTACATCGTGGAAGCTTGGCGAAGTCCCTGCTAATACATGCACTATGCTCCACGCAGGAAGGGGGGTTCACGGGGGTGGGGGCAACCAATTACACACACTACCCTCGCGCAGGAGGGGGGATCGCGGGGAGGGGAAACAAACTATCGACCATATGCCGAGCTCGGGCATCTGATCGAGGTGAAGCCAGCTCTTGGATGATGATCGAGGGACGCCGAAGGATGCCTGAAGGTCTGGCGTCGAGTTGCTATCGTTGGATGGAGATGGCGGCCACGGCTGTGGGCCTGTGCAGTTCTGCCGTGCAGGATAGATTGGCGCAGTCATGGTGCGTTGGCTGGTACGGGCGCTGTGGGACTCCAATAACGACGGGACCAAGTCTTGGATGTTGCTGATAGGGAGGTCTTCGAACCCTCATAATATGGTGGCCGTCTGCTCACCTCGCTAGACATGGTCGTGGGAACGGCCGGTGTCAGGTTTCTGGGTGAATAGTTGGACCAGTCACAGGTAGCTATGGGGAACTCCCAGTGCTGACGTTGGATCGAGACAATACCACTTGTGTTAGTTCTGTATCGTCAAAAGCTGCAACTTTGCTGAAGACCATCTGACCTGAAACGGAGAGGAAGAGGGGGTATTGGGGCTGACTTGACAGCAGCCTATCCTGGGCAAATAGGGGACTCCGGGTCTGGCGTGACTGAGGCAGAATGGCCGTCCTGGATGGAGACGATGTCAAAACCAGGCAGGACCACCTCTGGAGCGTCGGCGCTTCAGAGGATCAGAACTCTCATGAAGAGAGCTTTGGCTGAATCACACAAGGGCGGTTGGTGGAGCTGCTACCATATGGTGCTTAGGTTCAGACCTGAGTTTGGCGCAGTTGCCCGAGAATGGGCGGCGTGAAGGGTGCTGAGGTCGGATCACCACGGGATCACTTCTGGGACAAAGCTGACTCGACGACATACAACTCCACAGAAGAAAGCTTTGGCTGGTTTGCACCGTGGACACTGGGGTAGTCTCTGCAATCTTGACCTCTACTGCAGGTTGGTTGCAGAGAGTAGCAGCATGGTCTTCTTGATCCATGGGAGGGCGTAGCGATGACGGGGCGACTCCGGGATGCCGTGGACGCATGGAGCAGGGGAGGGCGGACCTGAGTTGCAGAGGGAGAGGGGGCTGGGGCGTGGGTTGGGATCATGTGCCCCCAGGGGAAGAGGAAGGCCTTGCATCCCGCATCCCAGCGCGCCGTCAGGGCACCCTAGTTTGGTTGGAGTTTTGAGCGAGGTCCGCCAGGTTTTACAAAGATTCTTTTAATTACCATTTCACCAACATTAAATTTTCTCTCAATTACCTTCTTTTGAAAAAATCATGAGATCCTATTTTGATAGATTCGTGCATGTTCAGTGGTGGCCAGATGCTTCTCATCCAAGAGTTCCAACTGTGCAAGGAGAGATTCACGTCACTCATCGATAGATAGCTCCTTGTCCAATTGTACTCTAAGAGAAGGTATAAGAATCTCATAAGGGACTATCGCCTCCATCCCATAAGTAAGGGAGAACAGAGTTTGCCCATTAGGAGTACGGATGGAAATGCGATAGGCGCATAGAGCTTCAACAAGTTTCTTTGGCCAATCTGCAAATCTGTTAGTCTCACATGTTTTCTTGATAATCTTGATTAGAGTTTTATTTGTTGCCTCTGCTTGCCCGTTACCCTGTGGATAATAAGGAGACAAATGATGCAATGCAATGTTATACCTGTTGTAGAGGTCCTGAAGTTCTTGAGAGATGAATTGTGACCCATTGTCGATGACGATGGAGGTTGGAATATGGAATTTGGTGATGATGTTCTTTATAACAAATTTGCAGACAATTGATGCTTTTATCTCCACTTAAGCTTCCGCTTCTACCCAGTTGGTGAAGTACTCCGTGGCCGTGAGTATGAATGATTTTGGTTTAGTGAGGAGGTTTGCATCACCAAGAGATCCAATGATATCAAAAGCCCATATGGAGAAAGGCCATGGCGAGGACATAGGATGGAGTGAAGAAGCAGAAGAATGGATCTTATCGGTGTGCAACTAGCACTTGATACACCTTCGAACATAGATAGAGCAATCTACTTCTAGAGTGAGCCAATAGAAACCTAGCCTAAGGATCTTCTTAGCTAACATCTAGCTATTGACATGGCCCCCACAGACTTCTGAAGGTGCCTCTTTCATGACTTTTCGCTCCTCATCATCATCAAGGCACTTGAGAAGAACACCAGTGAGACCTTGGTGAGGACACCAGAGGCCTAGACTGACATGAGGCCTCACAGATGAGCCACTGATGACGGACCCGAAGAGCCACACAGGCTTCGTTATGGCTCGAAGATAGTTAGATTTTACTCTCTCTTTTATTTTAGTCGTGTCTATTTTGTAGGCCACGTATGGGCCATCTAGACATTATTAGTCTACTAGAGTTAGGGGTTTCTCTTTGTATTCTGCAATCTAGATTTGGTTATAGTCGGATGAACCGTCCATGAAGGACAATGCTTCGTGGCCCGTTGTAGCGTCGATCATTACTTTGGTGATGGGCACCAGGAAATCGTCCTTTCGACAAGTTTTATTTAGATCACGAAAATCCACGCAGATCTAAATTTGACCATTTTTCTTCTTGACGGGCACAATATTGGCCAGCCATGTAGTGTATTGGTTTTCGGCCATGAAGTCGACATCTATTAGCTTGTTGACCTCCTTGCACACTTGGTTTATTAATTCTGGCCTCATTCACTAAGGTGACTACTACACGGGGTCAGCATCTGGGTTAATGGCCAGGATATATTAAGCAACTAGAGGGCTGAGGCCTGGCATTTCTTTATGATTTCAAGTGAAGCAATCTCAAAATTCTTGCAACAGCTTCGTATATTCCCTCCTTTCTTCAGGTAGCAAGAGGGCACTAAGAAAGGTCGGCCTGGGATCATCTCCCGTCCCGAGGTTTACTTCAACTAATTCGTCGATGGTAGCTTGACCGGCATCTTCTATTTTCGGAGGAGCCGGTTGTAAGTCAACGAAGCCTTCATCATCTTCTTCAACTTCAAAGGCTTCGCAGATATGCTCTTGCCCTCCTTCGCCTGGCAACGGGCCTTCAACTTTGCCATCTTCTATGTCGGTTGGCTGTTTATCAGGCAGGAGAAATAGCCCTGATGCTGATGATGTAGATTCTATGCAGCTTAAGTGCTGACTTGTAGGTGGGATGCCCTCAGGGCGGGATGGTTTTCTTCAGCTTCTGACCCCTGCAAATCATTGTGCGCCCATGGCCAGAGAGGGCCTGAGCCTTTTGATTCAGTCAATGGCTTGGTTAGTTCACCATCCCCTATGTATTCATCATAAATCACTTCTAGGGGGTCTTCACTTGTGAGAGTGTAGAGGGAAATCATGTCGACTTCTTGGCAATCTTCAACAGAGAAACCTAGCCCCAGGTGCTGAGTAATCCGTAGCAGTCTTCTGTCCATATTTGGCGGATACCACAGTTCTTTGAACATTTTATTCTGACTGGAGGGTTGACAGAAGGGAATTTGCTACTTCCGGGCCAGCTTGACCGCACGGCCAGTAATGTATGGGAGTCTCGCGATTGGGACAAGTGGATCTTGCATCTCTTTTGGGAATTTGCAATCATCATCCCCTTTTGCAGGCTGCTCCTTGGTCACATAGAACATGGTAGACTGGCCATCAGGGTTAGGGACCTCCATGGTTTTCACTACTTCGACTGTCTGACAGTCTATATCAGCCCGATAGAACGCCGTCCGCGCATTCCACCACTTCACATATTCCGGCGTGACCCGCGGGATGCGACCAGGTGCCGGTACCCTGAAGCTGGCAGTGTCGGCCCGATGGAAGAAATCCCACCAGACTCTCGACTGCTCGGCAACCAGGGCTCCTCGCAAACTCCACGAAAGACGGAAGAAGAAGAAGGGACCACAGAGCCAGAAGAAGTTAGAGGAGGCAGAAGTTTGCAGACTGCTGCCACCGTGATCTCTGCCAACTCCTCGAATGCTTCTACTGTTCTTTGCTCCCTCAGGTCACTCTCACAGCGCACGGATCCTCTCAACATTGACACGTCAGAAGGAAAAACCCCTAGCGGAGGAAGCGTAAGGCGCAAGCATACGAGAGAATTTACATATGTATCCCAACTTCCCTGAAGGGATGCGTCGCGACATTTCAAACTCCCAGAAGGGTTCCCCCATGTTGTCTCGAGGAGAAGCGTCATCATTATACATATGCCCCTAGGACAGCCACATTAAATGGCCCCTGTCGGCAACCATATCCCCACCTGAGCCACCAACGCTACCCCAGAGCATCCTACTCTTCGAGCCCAAATTTTGGCTCGGGAGTAGGGGGCATGTGGAGAAGGGAAAATCTATAGTCCAGTTATACACGTGGATCGGGACGACTGAACCAAGTCTAGACTAGCCCAATTAGGCCAAACGTGACCCAACTAGGCCGAGCTCCCCAAAGTGATAGCCCCACGCATGGGCCCGCCCATCTCACAGCCCAAACATCCTCGGAACAGATCTTCCTAGGCAGCCGCTCGGCCTAGAAGTCAGAGCATTGGTCCCTCAGAAAAGCCTAAATGGTGCCCGGGCATAACCGATACAGCGCCACCCTTGACTCGAGAGAAGCCCAAATGCCTCAATGGGGGATATCCTAATGCTCAGAACCCCATCGGATAGGGTATAACTCCCGACGGGAATCTCGCCACCGCTCGAATGGGAAAACTCCAAAGTGCAGGGGAGAGGAAGGGTCTTCCCTTGCAGCATAACACCCACAGTCCCTTCAAGTACCCCACAACAGTAATTTTATAAACTCCAAGGAAACCCTCCGAAAAAAGGAGGAACCCTGAGCACTCGACACCACACCCCTTGGTGGAGAGTGATCTCATGCCCCCCCTCTTCTTCTCCTACTCTATTTTCCACCTACACCTACACTCTGTCAGTTTGTTGACTTAAGCATCAGAGGATTTTCCCCAGGGTTCCAACCCTGGGCTCCTCTGATCTATTTCCTACCTTGCAGATCCTCGTCTTTATATGCTTGCTGGTCTAGGTCCTAGGGTCGTCATTGCATCCAATAACATCATAGGGCTGTGCCACATCAGCGTTGTTGCTTCTGGGGACGTGATCTATTTCAAAGAAATAGAACTTTTGGATGAGTCTGGTGACGGCAGTGTGGTATGGAACTAACTCCTGTTTTCGAGCTTCATTGATGCCAAGGACTTGTCGGACTATTAACTACGAGTCCCCGTAGGCCTTGAGACACTTAATTCCCATGTCAAGAGCCATCTGAAGCTCGATGATTAGAGCTTCATACTCGACTTCATTGTTGGTCAGGGATCTCATGAGGGCACATGACTTGTACAAAACTCCGCCCCGAGGGTCAGGAAAACGATATCGACACCTGTCGTGATGACTGGACTTTGCTTATTCTATGTGACCCTTTGGGAAGCGCCATCAAAATAGAGCTCCCAGCAAGGTACGTTGGCTGTGAGGGTGTCTTGCTGATGGTAATACAAGGCATCTCTGGTCTGTTCAACTAGCTCTGGTGACTGAGAGGCAAGGGACTCCTTGACGGGGAGTTCTATATTGAGAGACAAGTCATCCAGTACCGGATGGGGTGCTAGGAATTCAGTCATGCCATGTCCCTTGATTGCTTTCATGGGGACATAGGTGATATCATACTCCATTAGCAGGAGAGCCCATTTTCCCAATCGGCCTGAGAGGACGGACTGCTTGAGGAGATATTTGAGTGGGTCATGCTTAGATATAAGCTCCACCCTATGGGATTGAAGGTAGTGCTATAGCTTCTTGACAGCGAACACCAGCACTAAGCAAACCTTCTCCATGGGAGAGTAGCGATATTCAGCACAGATCAGCTTTCGGCTACGGTAGTAGAGTGGTTGCTCCTTGCCTTCCTCATTAATTTGTGCCAACAGAGCTCTTAACGAAGCATCCATGGCGGCGATGTAGAGTATAAGGGGTTTGCCCTTGACTAGTGCCCTCAGGATTGGAGGAGTGAGGAGATACTCCTTAATTTGCTCGAAAGCATTCTGACATTCTGGATTCCAGATGAATGGGGCACCTTTCTTCTTGAGCTTGCCGAAAGGCGCACATCGACCGGAGAGGTTGGAGATGAATCTCTAGATGTAAGTCAGTCTTCCTAGGAAGGACCTGAGCTCAATGAGATTTTTAGGTGGTGGAAGCTCCCAAATTACTTTGATCTTGCTAGGGTCCATCTCAATTCCTCGGTATCTAACGATAAAGCTGAGAAAATTATTGTTGGATATGCCAAAGGCACATTTTATAGGGTTCCGATCAAATCGCTTCTTGTATCTCTTCTTGTTCTTGAATCCTTTAAACTGGGACTTGCCAGAAGAAGCTACACCACTTGCTGCTGGAGTGGCAGAAGGAAATCCTGGAACAGGAGGCAGATAACCCGAAGGAAGTTGAGCTGTCAGCTGAACCGGCAATGCCTAAGAAGGGACAAGAGATCTTGCCAAATCTAGTTCCAATGCTGCTGCTGCCTGATATACTACAGTCATAGTGGTAACCCGGGCAACAATCAGCGGCTGCATTAACTCAGCACAAAGGCCACGCAGAAATTGCTCTATCTTCAGTGCCTCATTTGCAAGAATGTGGGGCGCATAACGGCCCAATTCCATGAATCAGTTCTGATATTCGAGCACCGACATCCCTCCCTAGACAAGCTGTAAAAACTGGTACATTTTATCCATGCGGAGATAAGCCGGGCTGAAAGTGAGTTCGAAGGTAGCGACGAACTCAATCCACGAGATCTGGCGGAGTGGGCGGGATTGGAAAGAAACTTCCCATTCGGTATTCCACCAAGTCAACGTCGCGCCCTGGAGCTGAAAGGTACTGAGCATCACATTTTCATCTTCCGCGCATTCCATAGAACGAAACACGCGCTCGGTGGCGTCCAACCAAATCCTAGCGGCATCTGGATCGGTCTGGCCTTCAAATGTCAGTGGATGAAATAACAAAAATTTCTTTAATGCTCATCTGTGACTGCCAGGAACATCCTCTTGAGCTGGAACAACGGGAGCTGGAGCAGGAACATTCTGAGGAATGCTGCTCGCTTCTTGAGGAACCGGGACTCTCCGACGCCGAGGCGACATCTTGAATGACTAGCAAACAGATAATAAACAGAAAAATTCATTAATCACACAGAAAACATCCTAAGCCAGCAATGGACAGTGTAATTGGACTAATTCTGGATGATAGCTGTGCGATTTTGATTCCTTACACGTTTCCTCAACACCACTTTGATACCAACTGTAACGACCCAGAGCTCCGGATACCGATAACCCAATGTAACATCGAATTACTACTACCAGGAACTGGGGAAGTCACCCAAGAGGCTGATGAGGCCCCTAAAGGGTTGGGAAAGTTTGTCGAGGGAGCGTATAACGAATTGAAATTGCACGACGCGCAGATTAAATTAAAACAGTTATTTTAAACTAAAATGCGGAAGTAATTAAAATATTTATATATCAGAGTGTTATTGAATATACACTAGTCCAGAATTGTCAAAAGAACAAGTCCACAATACACAAGGTCCGAATGTACAACTACACGGGGCGGTAGGTTTAAAGCCATCGAGGATAGGATTGATGCTACCGACCGAACTATCCAAGGTTTGGCTAGACAACTCCCCACCCTAAAGAAAGCCCCGATCAGTCCCGTCCAAGGCAACAAGTCCGTGTCTGAGTACATTAGGCACTTTGATGAGTACCGGTTGGGATATGGAGTTGGAGAGAAGAGCACCACAACTGCATTGTGCTTCCAGAGAGGTTTGCGGCTTCACTATCAATTTGAATTACTTTGCCATGACGTGACCACTCTAGAGCATTCTTATCAGGTCACTCTAGACGTTGAGCCTTTCGAGTCAAGGTTTGATGCTGCCCTTCGGCGAGCATCTACATCTCAGTAGAGTGTCGAGCCAGTCAGACGGCCACATGAGCCCACGAGGCAGGACACTTCTACCCCACAGCCTCACCCACCCCAACTGGGGAACCCTTCCCCTAGAGCTCCTTTGCCACCTACTTCACCTTCCGATCTTTATTCGGAGCCACTTCATTTATAGCCACCTCAGCCAGAGCTACTCGTGTTTCTAACGGGAAAGTTAATCATCGCCGAGCCACTACTTAGTTTGCTCAAGAAAGGCTTTGTCCATAGAGCACCTTGTTACCCATCCATGGACCCTACACTGCCATTAGTGCCCGTCAACTCATTCCATACCACCTTCCAGTCTTGTCACCATGTTGATACATTGGATGACCTTATTAAGGGATTAGACCGGCAGTTGAAGTTGACACACATGTTGGCCCCAGGCTTCAACTGACCCAAAGGTCATAGCTTCACCCATCCTGCTTTGGGGTCTATTACCTCCGTGTGTATTGTGGGTCATGTCACCACGGAGGTTCTTTTATTCCTCCCCATGCCAGCCGAGCCTGATTTCATTTCACTTTTTTCGAGGGAGGAACCATATCTATTATATAAGGCCACCGTCCCATCTACCCCAGTGCATGAAGGTGACCACCTATACCTTCAAGAATTCCAATCATGGTACCATGCCATGAGGGAACCCATCTCAAGGGGTCACACATTCTTTGATCCCTTCAACCCCTTCCCTAAGGAGCCTCTTGACCCACCATATATACTCCCCTTCTTCAAAGGAGTCCACCACCACACCCCTTCCCCATGGGTCAGTCCACCTATGCTCATCGAGCCCGTTCATTGGCAAGAGACACATGCATATAGGGGTGAGAAGAAGGTGAATTCAGCTCTCCTAGCCCACCCAAACCTTCCAAATCCAAAGGGCTGTCAGTGTATGAATGGTGCATGTTAGGATGTCTAGGATTCCATTC
>JANBPO010005919.1:0-195684 GCA_024336825.1 Amorphophallus titanum | reverse complement strand
TTCTCGCTCGTGCGGATGTGAGTGGGAGAAAGGGAGAGGGACGACGGGGTGAGGAGGGCGGAGCCGGTGGCGATGGTGGCTAGGTGTCTAGCGGGGGCTTGCAGACGCCGGTGGAGGGACATGCATGAGAGGGGGGGAGCTAGAGTGGTTAGCAGAGAAGACGATGGTGTCTAGGGGGACAGTGGCGCTTTGGTGCAGGGAAGAGGAGTGTGAGAGGGAGCGCATGCGGAGAGGGAGAAGTAGGGAGAGAGAGAGATGGCAGCGGCGGTAGGTTGTAGAGGGAGAGAAGGGTGAAAGGGTGGCTCGACTGTCAGATGTGTATGTGTGCCGGAGAGAGGGAGAGAGAGATGCGCAGGTGGGGGAGGTGCGGCCTGGAGGGTGAGGTGGTTTGTGTGCAACGGAGGTGTGGGCTCTGTTAGGGAGCAGGGAGGGATGCTGTGGTTAGAGAGAGAAGGTGAGAGAGAGCGACGGGGCAAGGGAGGCTGATGGTTGAGCGGACAGTGTGTGTGAGAGAGAGTAGGGTGAGGAACACGGCGGAAAGAGAGAGGGGGAGCAGGGAGAGAGCTTGGGTGGTAGGGAGTTAGTGGGAGAGAGTGGCGGCTGGTGGCTATGGGTTAGAGAGAGAGAAGTGGAAGTGGGACGTCGGAGCTGGCCGCAGCGACTGTGTGTGCATGTAGGGCTGCTAGATGGGTGGTTGCAGCAAGAGAGAGAGAGGGAAAGGAGATGAGAGAGAGATGAGAGGCAGGAGGAAGTGTAGTGCATGGAGAGGGGGGTCGCCGCGGCGGTGGTTTGGTAGTGTGTGCATGTGGGGTGGGGAATGTGGTGAGTGGCCTTGTGCGTGTGTGCCATGGAGAGGGAGAGTGTGGTACGTGGGAGTGAGAGAGTAGAGACGGGGGGAGGGAGGGATCTGCGGTGCGGTTAGCAGAGAGAGGGGTGCGTGTGTGTGTAGGCTAGAGAGAGAGACGGACACTATGATGCTTAGCTGGGGGAGAGGGAGGTGTAGTGATAGGAGAAGAAGTGGCTGGCGGGGAGGGGCTACTGCGATGATGACAAAAGAGAGAGACAGTGGGAGACGGTGGTGTGAGGGTGTGCAAAGGGGGCTGCGGCAGTGAGAGTTGTGTAGGGAGAGAGCTACGGTGGTGGGAGGTGTGTGTGTGTGTAGAGGGAGAAAGGTGGGAGTCACTGGGCCGTGTGTGCGTGTGGAGGGAGAGGGGGCAGACGCTGTGTGGTGAGGAGGTGTGGGCGGTGAGGTCTGGCTGGGTGTGCCTCTGATGGTGAGAGCGGGGGGTTTTATTATTATTACTATTATTATTATTATTCCTTCTCTTCTTATTAAATGCTTGAACAATGGATGAATTAATGCAGGGCAAGTGCAAGACCCGCATCTCCTAGCTGTAGGTCCGTGCAGTGTACCTGGCACTGCCGGACTTCCAGCGGGAGTGGCTGGCTGCCATGGGGTTCGCCCCATTCCTGAGCATCGAGGTGTGTCACTTTGACACTCCTCTACTCTACGCCCTGCACGACTGTTGGGACCCAGTGAGTCGGATGTTCCTCTTCTCATGGGGGCACATGGTCCCCACACTGGAGGATGTGGCCAGGCTCACTGGCCTATGTGTGCATGGGCTACCGGTCAGTGGGACCACTTTTCCCGACTACTGGGGGATGGCTAGGGAGTCGCTAGGCCTTGAGCTTCAGTGCCCCGAGAGGCAGTCTACCCTCCTCCCACGGGCCAATCTTCAAGACAGCCTCAGGCTGAGACGGGCGGGGATCGCGGTAGGCGAGGAGCCGGAGCAGCATCTACAGCGTCGAGTGGAGCTAGCTAGGGCAAGGGTGGCGGCGCAGCCGGGAGCGGAGGCCGACCGAGTGCTGAGGCGGTTCCTGATGCTGCTATTCGGGCGTCTTCCCTTCTCTACGTGGGCGGACGCGATGAACTGCCGCTTCCTCCCGTTCCTCGAGGAGCTCGACCACGTCAGTGACTTTGCATGGGGAGCGTCAGTCTTAGCCTTCTTGCTCAACTCGCTGAGCTCGACGATGCGTCAGACGATGCTCAGGGGCTTCTCCCCCTTACTCCAGGTACGACTCTGACCCTAGCTTGATTTTTTATGACTTCTAGATGCTTTCTAAATGCTGACGTGCTATTGTGATGCAGGTCTGGGCCTACGTGTACCTTTGTGCACTAAGCAGAGGGGAGGAGACCCGTCCTGGGCTTCTCCCTATTGCATGGAGGTGGACAGCACCTCGCAAGACCGGCTCCCTACGACGACAAGTCCGGGAGCTGCAGGATGACATCGATGCTCTGCCGTATGCTTCGGTATGCCTCTAAACTCAGACTCTCTAATTAAATGTATTTCTACATGATTATGATGCTGGTGTAGTTTTCTTATTCTTGCAGGTGCGGTGGACACCCTATAGAGAGGAGGGCCAGGCAAACCAGCCTTGGGTTGTCGGGGCTCTTGCGTTCGCTGGCCGGGATGTATGGCTTCACTGCATGAATGTAGTGGAGCCACTACATTACCGTCTAGTGATGAGGACCGTTGGGGTATACCAGCCCGCGGTCGAGTTCCCTGCGCCAGAGAAGGCGGGGGAGAGAGTATCGAGGTCCGTGCGGGGCCTGAGCACGACGTTCGATTGGACGATGAGGAATGCCGCACAGGTCGCGGACTGGACGGCCCTCTGGCAGGCGGTGACTGCTCGAGCAGAGAGCGACGCGGCGTACTACACCGCGTACACGAGGCACTACCGGGACCAGGTGTTCCGAGGCACCCACCGACTGGTACGACTTCTTAACCCTAAACTCTTTATGCTTGTGATTATGATTTAATGACATGCTAATATTTTGGATTTCTACATGCAGACTGACCCCGAGGGACGCGTTGTGGAGCTGACCGGGCTCCTCACAGCGATGATTCGGGAGCAGGATGAGGCCCGACAGGCCTTGGCCCTTTTGGTGAGTTTCTTTCTTATACTAAATGCATTACTCTTATAACTGAGACACGACTGACCTGGAGCTTTGTTCTTAGCAGGGGGAGGAGGCCCAGAGGCAGGGATCCGACACTCCGTCTTCTTCTGCGACACAGACTCCGACCGACCGAGCGGAGCGGGAGGCGGAGTTCAGGCGGATGGTGGACCGGGCCACAGCGACCGAGGCGGCACTCACCGAGCGGGTACTTTCTACACTTCTCCTTTGTGAATTATGTTCTTATTATTAAAATGCAGTTGACTAACAGTGAAATGCATGTGTGCAGGTGACAGAGCTGACCGCCGCCATCGGCGAGGGTGACCAGCTACGAGAGGAGCTCGTGCTGGCACAGGACGAGGCTGCCCGCTTGCTCGAGGAGCTGGCGCAGGGCCACAGCTTGTGAGAGGAGGTGTCCCGTCTGTGCGCAGAGCTAGAGCGAAGCACCCACTTGAGGGAGTCGGCTGAGCGCGAGCGTGCCGAGGCGTAGGAGGAGGCAGCCTGCCTGCGGGAGCAGCTGGCACGGGGCAGACCGTCGGAGATGGTGGAGCTGGCAGTTCTCCAGGCGGAGCTGGAGCGTCTCCGTACCACGACTTCAGAGCTGGAGTGTTTCCGGCAGGAGGCGTTCGAGCTTCGCGGCAAGGTACGCGCCTACCGGGAGATGAGCCGGTCCCCTAGCCTGATGAGTGGCAACCATGCAGCTCTGAGCGGGAGTCGTGCCACTCACGGCTCAGTCGGCCAGTTTCTTGCGACTTCCTCTCAGCGACAGAGGAACGAGGAGGAGGACCGACATCGGAGGCGAGAGTGAGAGAAGGGAGCGACCTCTACGATGGGCCCGCCATCGAAGAGGCAGGAGGGTGGTGGGGACAGCGACAGGCCAGAGGGTGGGGCCTAATCTAATTTTGTACTCCTATATGACATGATGTGATATGACAGTGGTCTAGTTTTATTTTTTCTTCCTTTTTTCCTTTTTTGTGAATTTTCATATGTGATGTATGCATGTGTGTATGAAAATGTGGACGACTCACGGGTGAGACACACGGGAGGGGTGAGGTGCGCTGACTCTACGAGAGAGGATGAGAGTGAAGAAAGGCACGCCGACCCTACGGGAGAGATGTCGAGAGAGTGGAGAAAGACACGCCGACCCTATGGGAGAGACGACGTGAGGAGAGAGGTACACCGACCTTACGAGAGAGACGACGTGAGAGATGAGAGGCACGCCGACCTCACGAGAGAGATGACGCGAGTGGAGAAACGCGCCGACCTCAAGAGAGAGACGACGTGAGTGGAGAGACACGTCAACCTCACGAGAGAGGCGACGCGAGGGACGAGAGGCACGCCGACCTCACGAGAGAGACGACGCGAGGGACGAGAGGCACGCCGACCTCACGAGAGAGACGACGCGAGAGACAATAGGCACACCGACCTCACGAGGGAGATGACGCGAGAGATGAGAGGCACGCCGACCCTACGAGAGAGACGACGCAAGTGATGAGAGGCACACCGACCTCATGAGGGAGATGACGCGAGAGACGAGAGGTACACCAACCTTACGAGAGAGACGACGCGAGAGAAAAGAAGGCGAGTTTCAAGCAACAGAGCAAAGGGATGTGCGGTTGCACTTAGGCCGCACAAGGCTTATGCGGCTAGATGTGGACCGCATGTAGGTGTTGTACGGCCAGAAACAGGCCGCATGACTTGATGATGTGCGGCCAACAAAGGGCCGCATAACATTACGTGCGGTCTATCGCTAGACCGCACAACGTACTACACAGGGAACCCGATTTGGACTCTGTTGGAGAGTCCCAATCCGAGATGCTTCTATCCCAGCTTGACCCAAATCCTATCTAAACCTGTTTGAGACTATCTCAACTCAATTCTAATGAGATTAGACCTCTAGACAAGGCGGCCGGCCTCGACCAGGGCGCGCGCGCATGGTGGGCGAGCAGCGTCTACCCGTTCCTGACCTACGTGACCGATTTCGTGCGCTCATGGGGCAGCAGTGTAGCCTCGACCGCCAGTGGCACGGGCGGCCTCGTCTTCAACCCGAACGCGACGCTCGACCCAACGCAGATCATCGACGCGCGGAACAACCCGATCATGCCCGGCCCGAACAGCGCGCCGTTCCCGATGGCGTCGGGTGGCATCGTCCGCGCTCGCCCCGGTGGCATGCTCGCCCTCATCGGAGAGGGTGGGAAGGACGAAGCGGTCATCCCGCTCGACGGTCAGCACAAGCTCGGCGGCAACACCTACAACATCAGCTTCGCCTCGCTCGACCCGCGCGCAGGTGCGGACTACCTGCTGGAACTCCTTGTCGACCTCGAGCGCCGCGGCGGAGTGACGCGCGGGACTACGAGGGCGCTGGCATGACCATCGCGACCTACGACGTGCGAATCGACCTCGACCAGAGCGCGCTCTTCGACAGCGATGAAGAGGTCACGGATCACGTCATCGGCAACCCCGGCCTCGTAGTGCAGCGCGGGCATGACCTCACGCGCGTCCTCTCCCCGCCCATCGCGGGCGCCGCCTCATACACGCTCAACAACGAGGGCGATGATTACCCCATCGGCGGCGACCTCAAAGCAGGACGCGAGATGCGGATGCTCGCGACGTTCGATGGTGTCACCTACCCGGTGTGGCGCGGGTTCATCGACCAGCCGGTACACACGCCTCCAGGCGCGCAGGTGAAGCTCGTCAACGTGCAGTGCTTCGGCAACCTCGCACGACTGGCAGGCCGCAACGTCAGCACGGGACTGTACGAAGACATCTCGACCGGGGACGCGATCAACTGGACGCTCGATGCCGCTGGGTTCCCGAAGAACCTGCCGGAGATGCTCACGCTCTCGACGGCACTGAATGGCGAGGTGCAACTAAGTACAGTCGGCGGATGGAACCTCGCGTCGACCTCAGGTAATGACCCGCACGTGATCTTGCCTGGGCTCAGTTTCGATGGAGTGGTCACCCTCGGCTCGGGGGTGCGCGGCGCGGACGCACTCGAAGACTCGGGCACGCTCTCGCTCGAGTTCGATGGCGCGGCCACCAAGGTTACGGTCACGGACTACGTAACGATCCAGAACGTGTTCGCCGCTGCTGGCGGGCTGGCGTTCTGCGCGTTCAATGCCGACTCGGACGGCGAGGGTGACGAGGGGACGCTGCTCAGCAAGGCAGCATGGCGCCTGTACGTCGCGGACGAGAGCGGCGGGGCGATGCGCCTGCGGTTCACGCAGGACTTCTCCACCACTGACGGCATCTGGCAGACGGACCGAATCGTTGAGGTAGGTGGGAACTACCTCACAGCGGTCTACTACGACCGGAGCACCGGCACGTCCGCTGACCCGACGCTGTTCCTCTTCGACCTCGACAACTACACGCTGAGTATCCCCACGTTGACCGAAACGCAGACCCCATCGGGCTCGGTGGTCAGCGACGCCAGCTCGCCGCTCGTCATCGGCAATGTCGCCGGCAACAACCGCACCTTCGACGGGCGGATCGGTATCGTCCGCATCTACTCGGGCTCGAACGGCGTGAGCGCCGGTAACGCCACGGCATGGGAAGCGGTCATGCGGCGCGCGGGGAACGTCGCGACGGACGCGCCTCGCCATATCGACGAGGGCGCGACAGAGCTTACGTGGTGGTGGCTGGACAACGAGGATGCGCTCGGCGCCATCGAGATGCTGAAGAACAGCGAAGGCCCTGGGGCGGCGCTGTATGAGGATGCGTCTGGCGCGATCGTGTTCAAGGAGCGGCACGCGCGCAACACCGAGGCGCGGAGCACGTCGGTACAGACGACATTCAACACTGGCTCCGACCCGGAGCCGCGCATCACGCCACCGCTCGAGTACAGCCCCGGCCTGAAGGACGTGGTGAACATCTGCGAGATCGACACCGTGCGCCGCGAGGCGCAGTCCCTCGGCGCGGTCTGGGAGCTTGGTGAGCAGGTCAACCTCTCGCCCGGGGAGGCGCGCACGTTCGTTGCTCGCAACTCTGGAGGCGACCCGTTCAGTGGCGCGCTCGCTCCGTCCGGTGGCACTGACTACACCGTCGTGTCCGGCAGCGTCGCCTCGGTCAGCATCGACCGCACGAGTGGCGCGCAGGTGGCGATCACCATCACGGCGGGCGGCGGCGGTGCTGTCATCGATGACCTCCAGTTGCGCGCCGAGCTCGTCACGACCGTGAACGCCAGCCGTGCGGTGAACACCATCGATGCCACCGATAGCCAATTGGAGTTCGGCACTCACACGTACCAACTCCGAGTCCGCCCAGAGATCGGCCTCAACGTCGCGCAGGACTTCTGCAACGCCATCGTCAGCTTCTACAAGGATGGCCGGCCCTCGGCGACCATCACGCTCCACGCCAACGGCGCCGACGAACGAATGGAGGCTGCGCTCGAGCGCGAGGTCGGCGACCGCATCCGGCTCATCGTGGAAGACGACCTGGACTCCGAGATGTGGATCGAGAGCGTCCGCCACGGCGTCTATGCGCCGATGCACCACGTGACCACCTTCGGCCTCAGTGAGGCGCAGGGGATCGTGGATTACTTCACCCTCGACGAATCGGAATTGGACGGCACAGATGTCCTCGCGTTCTAGGCTGCAAATCGCGACTGCCAGGACGCTCCATCGGACGAGCGACTCCGCCAGCGAGCATCGGTGGCTCCTCTCACGAAAGAGCGTCCAACAGAGGATGCGCCATATGAACGTCCGCGACGGTCAGATTGGCGATCCGAACAGGCCAGACACGAACGCCGCCAAAGCGGTCGCCTACGTGAATCATGGGCGCTGGGTGGCGGACTGCCCGTCCTCGTACTGCGGCGGGGCGATGGTGGTTTCTCCCGGCCACCCGTTCCTCTGCGGCAACTGCCTCAACGTCGACTGTGGCTATCAGTACCGACTTGTGGCGTGGCCTGAGGAGCGCGGGTTGATCGAAGAAGCGCTGGCGGATCGCCCGGTCCCCGAGGTGGCGAACTGGTATCCGAGCGAGACCATCTCAGGACTGCGAGCGGAGACCGCCGCGCGCATGGAGGGGCTGCGTTAAATGTGCGCGTGGACGACGCCAAAAACGTGGGTGGTCGGGGAAGTATTGACCGCCGCGCTCTTGAACACGCACCTGCGCGACAACCTGAACGATGTCGACACGCGCCTGGACACCGCCGAGGGGACCATCGACGACATCGAGGGCGCGCTTGTACCGACGATGCGCGTGTACACGGCGAACGACACGTGGTCTAAGCCAGCCGGATTGCTGTACGTCAGGGTGCGTTGCGTCGGCGGCGGTGGTGGCGGCGGCGGCGCTGACAACGGCGGTGGGTCAGGCCCAGCCTGTGCCGGTGGCGGAATGGGTGGCAGCTACGCGGAATCGATTCTGCTCGCTGCAAGCCTGGGCTCATCGGTATCGGTGACTGTTGGCGCTGGTGGCAATGGAGGAGCCGACACGGGTGGCGCTGGTACTGACGGCGCAGCTAGCAGCTTTGGCTCGCACGTCATCGGCGCAGGCGGCGACGCCGGGAGTGGTGCGAACGGTTCTCCTGCGGCCGGCTCAGGAGGTGTCACCCCGAATGGCACAAACACTGGGAGCATCATCGCTCTCGGCGCTGATGGAGGCCACGGCAATCCTACCGGCACGTCGGCCATTGGCGGCGGCGGCAAGGGTGGTGATTCTCGCATGGGCGGCGGCGGATCGGGAACCACGAACGGCGTCAACGTTACTGCCGGGAACCTCTACGGTGGTGGAGGTGGCGGCGCTATGACCGGCACCTCCACCGGGCAGACGGGCGGAGCTGGGGCAGCGGGCATTGTGATCGTCGAAGAGTTCACGGCGGCATAGGAGGCGGACATGGCATTGACGACCAACGCTCTCAACGCCCACATCCGCACCATCATTGCGGACGAACTCGCCAACGTGCGGCGCTCTGACCGACAAGTCCTCTTGTTCATGATGCGCGCCTGCATCCGCCACTACCGCCTCGGGGGCGCGGACAACCAGGAGGCAGCGCAGACGGTAGCGCGCTTCGTGTGGCAGCAGGTAATCGGCAGGAGCCCGACCGCTGACGACCTCCACGAGTTGCTGAACCACGCCGTCACTGAGGCAGACGATACCGCTGGAGGGATGCTCGGATGACGCTGGTTGCTCTGCCTAACCCGGTCGTATTTCCCGGGATGTTCCGTGGCGATGGTGCGCTCGCTACGGTGACTACCCTTATTGATAGCGCGGGCGAGTACGTTGCACTGATCTGTGAGGCTCCAAGGACAGGGAACATCGAGGCAATTGGATACCTCACCGGCTCAGCTACAGGTAGCCCGTCTGTAGACGCACGCATAGAAACAGTCGATGCGACTGGGTTCCCCAGTGGCACACTATTCGATACCAATACAAACGCGAGCCACTCTCCATCAGCGAACACATTCGCGTGGGTTACTTTGACCTCTGCGGCGGCTGTCAATGCAGGTGAATTTCTGGCTTTGAAGATCGCCTATTCGTCGGGTACTAGTGTGCAGATCAGGAGTTGGGGAACACTCATTAATTCGTCAGGGTTACCGTACCGAGTGGTCAATATTGGTACGCCATCAAAGAGCGCTGGGGCGTTTCCAGTCGTTGGCGTACGCTACGATGATGGGACTGTTGGGTACACAGGAGCTCCACTGCAGAGCAGTTTCTCGTTGTTTAGCAATTCGTACAACAGCGGGACTACGCCTGATGAGGTGGGTATCCGTTTCGTCGCGCCGATGTCTTGTCGTTGCTCGGGATTGTCGCTTCGTATGAGCGCGATAACGACTACGTACACGATTAACTTATATGACTCTCTGGATAACTTGATCGCCACTCGTACCGGAATCGACGGAGATATTATCTATACGTCGAATTCCGACATTACTCTGCTGTTCAGCACTCCGGTGGAGCTCACAGCGGGGGAGGTGTACCGAGCTACGCTACTACCCGACACGACTACGTCGGTGACTCTCGCAATGGGAGTAGTAGATAGTGCCGCGTCTATGGCTAGTTGGCCGTGGGGGACAGCAGCACAAAAGACCGAACGCACCAATGCAGGAGCGTGGACTGACACAAACACTCATATGCCACTGATCTCGCTCCTGCTCTCTGCACTCGATGACGGAGCCGGTGGGGGCGGTGGGCTTGCTGGCCCAGTAGTCGGGCTCTCGTCGCCCGTAGTGAGGGCTGCCTGATGAGCGACGTACCTTTGGGTGAGGTCATCACCAAGGACTTCATCACCTCCGACCCGGCTACGGGCGCCGCTACGGATGCGGACTCAACGCCAACGTTTGAGGTGTTCGAAGAGGGCACGGACACCGACATCGGCGTCGGCGGCAACGCGACGAAGCGCACCTCCAAGGACGGCAACTACCGCCTCTCGTTCACGGCCTCGGGCGGCAACGGGTTCGAGGCGGGCAAGTGGTACAGCGTCATCGCCTACGCCACGGTCGATAGCGTCGCGGGCAAGGCGGTCGTGGCCTCGTTCCGCGTGTGCGCGGCGGAGAACTCGGCAGGCACGCCGGTCACTGACCTGGCACGGGTCAACGGTGCGGCGCAGACGGCCACGCTGGACACCATCAAGGCCGAGACCGCGAGCATCGTCGCGGACACCAATGAGCTGCAGACCGACTGGACGAACGGCGGCCGCCTCGACCTGCTCATCGACGCGATCAAGGCGGTCACGGACGTACTGGTGAGCCCCGCCACCATCGCGACTGCGGTGTGGGCCAGCGCAACTCGATTGCTCACAGGCGGGGACAACATCGTCCTCGCGAAGGGCACGGGGGTTACGGGGTTCAACGACCTCAGCGCCGCCGAAGTGAACGCCGAGGTGGACACCGCACTCGCGGACTACGACGGCCCGACACACGCCGAGCTTGTGTCGGAGATCAACGCCGTGCAGTCCGACATCGCGGGCCTGAACAACCTCAGTTCAGCGCAGGCGCAGACGGCAGCGGCGGCGGCGCTCACCGCGTATGACCCGCCCACGCACGCCGAATTGACGACGGCCATTGATGCTGTCCCGACCGCCGCAGAGAACGCGGACGCGATCCATGACGAGGTGGTTGAAGGCACGACGACGATGCGCCAGATGTTGCGCGGGTTCGCTGCCGTCCTCATGGGGAAGGTCAGCGGCATGGACACGTTCAGCCCCGCCTTCCGCGACCTCGCGGACAGCAAGGATCGCGTGTCAGCAACCACCGACGCCGATGGCAACCGCGACACGGTTACTAGGGACCTGACCTGATGTGGAACCACAGGTTCTTCGGCCAGTCCTTCTTCGGCGAGAGCTACTTCGGAGATGGCGTCGGCTCGGTGGCGCCGATGGTCGTGCGCTTCGTGGCGAGCCTCGGGAGCTTCGTGCCGAACCAGGACAGCGCGGGCCTCTCGGCGCACGCCCGAAGCGAAGCCGGCAGCTACGTCCCGATCATCGTGAGTGAGGGTGAGCCATGACGATCCGAACCGACATCCCCGAGACCTCAACGGACGCTGACGGCGACGAGCAGGTCAACTTCCCTCGAGGCGGCAAGCGCACGCACCGGATCAACGTCAAGGACGCGGACGGTGCGGCGCAGAGCATGGCTGGCTGGTCGCTCGCGTACGTCTGGCGCGACCGCACGGGCAACGTGGTGGTCAGCAAGACGACGGACAGCGGGATCAGCATCGGCCACGGCGCGGGTACGAACGACCGCGCCACCGTCACCATCGACGCCGCGGACACCGCCCAGAAGCCAGCCGGTCGGTACGACTGGGCTCTGTGGCGGACAGACAGCACGAACGATGACCCGCTCGCAGTGGGGACGCTTGTCCTCTCGCAGGTAGCGGCTCAGCCGTGATCAACAAGGAGTGCCCGAGCGCGGGTAGGGCCGACGCCCGGGCATGCACCGTGAAGGCAAGGAGCGCCTCCAGATGCCGCGAGAATCTATCACGAACGCTCTTGATCCGTGACCCCATTGGAGGCATTCGTCCGGATGACTGAGGGGCCGTGGTACGTCGACCTCGGAGCGCTCGCTGGAGTCCTCGTGGCTCTGGCGACGATCTGGCGCTACGCGGTGGGGCCGGGGTTGAGGGCTGTGTGGGCTGCGATCCGTGCCGCGCCGCAGATTCCGATCATCCTCGACGACGTACGCAACATCCTTCAGTCCGATGTCCTCGGGAAGCTCGACGAGATGAAGGTCGCGTACGCGCGCCACGAGGAGCAGGCCAAGCGTCGAGACGAGCGGCTGGACATGCACACGCTCGAACTCGAGAACCACGAGCTGCGCTTGGGAAAACTCGAACGGGACATGGCAAGTCTGCGCTCGACTGAGGGCGCCGGAGGCGACGCATGAGGCTCTTTCGATCAGCGATCACAGGACGATTCGTCTCGCGGCTGTTCGCCAAGCGGAACCCCGCCACGACCGTCTCTGAGGCGAGCAATGTGCGGCAGTTCCCGCGCCCGCCAGCGGTGCCCTCGTGCCCGCACTGCGGCTTTGAGCTCTTCCTCTACGTAGACAACTGCCCCGAGTGCGGGGAGCGATTGGATGACGGATCGGAAGGGGTGCCCGCATGAGGACGACGTTCAACGAGGAGCAGTTCACCTTCACGAACGCGAGTTTGCAGGGCTGGGAGACGGGCAAGCCGGACCGAGTGATCGTCCACCGGCAGGACAACCTCAAGGCGACTGCGCTCGAGGCGCTCACCTGGGGCAACCGCGAGGGCAAGTTCACCGTCCAGACCAAAGGCGACGGTCCGGTCGATCTGTTGGTCGCTGCTCCACGCCACAGAGAATTGCCTTAGATGAAGATTGTAAGTTTGAGCTATGCATGCAAGACATGCGATATCCTCTTGGGCGACAGCGGCGGCGAGACGAGCATGGTGGCGGCAGTTTGAGGCGTGTCCGCGGACGTTGCGATTTGAGCGTAGGGTGGAGATCGGCGGCGATCCGTCGATTTTTGGGCTTCCTTGAGGTAGAGGGACAGATCCTTGCCTTCTTTACTGCCTTCCCTGTGATTTCTAGGCCGAGGAGAGGTCGAGAGGGACTTGTTTCGTGTCGGGATGGGGAAATGCATGTTTTGGGTTCAAGCATCGGATCTAGCGTTCTCCGACGTTTTTAGGCGATTGATGGGTTCCATGTCATGCTAAGGGGCTAGGGGAAGGGTTCCCCTTTGTTTTCCCCATCACCTGGGGGTGAATGGGGCGTGGAATGGGTTTTTCCGCTGGATTCGCCGTTTTCGGGCTAGGAGCGTGGTTGCGGTCGTACCAGAGGCCGCCTCCCGGGTGAGGCGGTTTGTTGGGGGCCGCATTCTGACCCAGTGAGGGTCGATTTGGGTAGCAGTCTCGCGACCGACCGCAACCGGGTGGTAACGGTCAGCTACTGACCGCTACTCGGGGCGCGTCGACGCAGCCGTTGGGGGTCTCTGCCATATTGCGGTCAGGGCATGACCGTTTTATGGTGGATGCGATCTGGGAGTGACCGCTTTATGCTGGTAGCGGTCAGGTGCTGACCGCCACCTGGCCCCCGGGGTCTATCAGGGTACGGTCATTGGATGACCGCATCCTCTTCCAGGGAGACCACTAGGCTTGGGTAGCGGTTCAAAGAGGACCGCCACCCAGGGTGACGGCCCAGGGAGGACCGCCATCTTGTTCCAGCGTTGACTAGGTTTCTATAGCGACATTCGAGCCTCTGGACGAGTTGGTTTTTAGTCCCTTGTGGCTTTTGGCTCGAGGGATGCCCCGAGCACCCCGTGAGAGTTGTGTGGATGCCAAGGGGGTCTCGGAGGAGTGGTTTTACCTCGATTAGCATGCCCGTGCGATTTAAGGGTTGTTGGACCCTATTCGCGTCCCGGGCTTTTGCGTTCCGTTGGTCCGTGTCACCAGGAGTCGATGTGGTGCGGAGGGTCATTCCCGCACCTCATCAGCGTGACGAGCGGTAGTTTTCGTGGGTTAGAATCTTACCTCCAGTGACCCGTCCACTAGTCGTAGCTTTCCTGCGCACGCGTGTGCGGACCCACTTGGGAGTGGTGGAGAGCGTGACCCAGAGAGACGATTTTTAGGCTGGTATCGATTCTCAGACATATAAACCATAATCAAACCAAAAAAACAAGCTCGTAAAACTGGGTTAAACATTGTCATCAACAGTGATGCATTCAGTAAAGAACGTGGTTGGTCATAAGGCCACGACCAGAGCAGACAATCCAGGTAGGGGGTCTCTTCACAGAAAGCAGTCATCAAGAGCACCACGATCAGAATGTGGTCTAAGTGGTAGTCGCGATTAGAAGATTGAACACGGTCCCTGAATAGGTCGCGTCTAGAATAGGGTTGACAAAACCCGATTCTATAGGTCCAAAGGCCAGTTGAACCCTATCCTACATAGTAGGATGAGGATTCCAGTGATTTGCCAAGTTTTTGTGGTACAATTAGCTGGGCATCCTTGTGGGAATCCAAGACTCACGGAGACTTACGGAGGTCTTAATGAAGAAAGTTCTAGTCCGACGGAAGGAATATTTGGCGGAGGGTTCTAACTTCACTAATAATTAGGTTCAACGTGAAACAGAAAACTAATCCAATAACGGTTGGTTAATATCACCAGAGTGACACAACCTTCAATCAATATATCCACGATATATCACATAATAAAATCATGAACCCTCAATCATCATGCAATAAAGTTAAATCATGCTATGATGAGCCAATTTCAGGTTAAGAGAAAGACATATACTCTTTTAACATGCTAAGAACATTTGAGATAAGGTAAGGACATGAAATCAAAAGAAAATATAAACATGGATCATAAACTTAGGAAATTAAGGTTTATACAAGTTCCCTAGTTACTTTAGTTTGCTCAGATGACATGTAGCTATGAAAGCATGCATCAAGACTCAATAGCACTCACTTATCATGCTGGAAAGGCACTAGGGTTCCTGGGAACCTGAGCCTGAATGCAGTCGGGGGAGGGTCCCATTCATCAGATCGCGGTCCTCAAGTAGGCTATGTTCAAGATAATTAATATATTTTTAATTATTATTTTTTTGAAAAACTCCTTGACACAATCTATCGAGCAGACGCGTTCAAAGATGCGGTCCTTGTTAGCACCCTAATCATAAACAAAACCCTATTTCTAGCAAAAAAACCCTAAATAACGTTATCCAATCTATGATCATCAAAATATGTACAATATAGTCTATACAAATTAAGAAAAATGATGCAAGAAGAGAGTAGACATACAGATGAATATGTATGAATCATTAATTTGATGTTTAGCCTGAGAGATCACCTACCTTGAGTTGATTAAGGAAGAAGAGGAAGAAGAATGGCGACTCCACAAAAACTCGAAGAAAGCCCACAATTACACGCACATAATACAACTAACAGGGGATATAACGGACCAAGGGAAGGGCGTTATAGTGAACATGACGCACCTCTCATGGGCTGTTATGCCCACCAGAACGTTCAGAATCCACAGGAAAACACAAATATAACGCACCTCAACAGGGGCGTTATATGAGTTTAACGCACAGGGACAGGGGCGTTAAAGGCAACAGACCTTTAACTCAACACACAGGGACTATAATTCACCAGGTGAGGCACGTTAAAGTCACCCAAATATGAAAATCCACAGAAAACTCCTCAGTTAACGGACGATATAACGCACCTCTAGGGATGCGTTAAATGACCATAACGCACCGGGGGTGGCGCGTTATGTCACCTGGGTTTCGCGACTCCGGAGTTCGGATTCGAAACCCCTTCCCCACCGATCGAAATCGATGGGGGATGCGGCGGAATACAAAACCAACTCAACCTGCCAACTCATACCGACCATTCAAGTCTACGCATGCCACTAGAAATAAAATACGATGCCCATGGAATTGATTTTAACATTTAAACGATAATTTTAACATTAAATGATTAAAAATAAACTAATTGAGAACATGCACGAAATACGATGTAGAGGCCGTCGGACCACAGCACAAGTGGTGCCGGCGGTGTCCTAGCGAGATAAGGATTCCATCCCCCTACCTGGATGACGACGAACATGGCGTTTCGGTGCCGATCCGGCGAGAGGGTGACGTGGCGCCTCCCGGCCCTGCTCGACTCCACGCTCCACGAATCAAGGAAAGGTGGGCGTCAATGCGATCCTCGCGACACGACCAATCCAACGGTACCTCTCCGGCTTCGATCAGGGGCTGTCTGGACTAGAAATCGAGAGAGGCATGTAAATCGAGAATTAACTTTAAAATCCCCCAAAATAAAAAATACACAGAAAATGAGGAAGATGGCGACGTATGGTGATGCAGAAGGCATCAACGGATTCTTGGCGAGATGAGGAGTCCGATCCCCTACCTTTTGCACGGTGAAGAACGCGAAGTGGTGCAGACTGGGCGACGGGGGCCACGCCATCTTTTCGCTCGCACGTGTCTCCACTCTCCACGATCCGATGGAAGAAGGGTACTGGCGCGATCCTCGCGTCGAGCCCGTTCTGTCGATACCTCCCACGCGTCGACTGGGGTCCATTTGGATCGCGAACCGAGATAATGGGGGTTGGAGTAGAGAGAACATGTGATGGGGAGAGAGAGTGTGTCGAGATGGAGAGAGAGAGAGATTCGAGAGAGTGAGGAGAGAGAGAGAGAGTGGGGAGACAATGGTGGTAGCTGAAAGTAGCAACTATAGCAAGAACGACAACAACAACTGGAGTAGCTACAACAAAAATGACAGAAAACCAGGCCGTACCCAAATTTTCTAAAACACGGCAGCTGATGAAACCACGGCTATACAACTACTCCTACTGGAAAGGAACCCAACACCCCGATCCCACCATCGGGGGACTACCAGAACACGAACCACCCAAGTCACGTTACTAGGAAAACGTCACAACACCTTTGTCATGGAGGCTTGTGCTCACATGTGAAGGGCCACTTAGAAACTAGGCAATTAAGAAACATGATCACGACCTCGCCGTCATGAACTCTACATCGTCTCGGGCAAAACCCTCAGTGACGCTCACTAAAAACCCTAGACCCCGGCCTAAGAAAAACACCCAAAAACTACACGTGAAACCACGTCTCGTAGATGAGAAACGAAACCTTGAGTCACGACAACTCACGTCAAGTGACAGGAGTACCTGCCCACTAGAGCAAGGCCGAATGGGTCCACTGACATCTTAGTCTGCGCCTCAGGTGTCTCCGTCTGGCCTAGCGGGAACTGAGACACCGTACTGGTAACCATGGAACGAGGACTAACTAGGGTCGTGCTAATCAGCGCAGGTCTGTAGCCCCCAATCACGTGTACATACACAGACTACGCGCTCTAAGTCGGGTCCTCTAGCTGGTTTTCCCCCTAGCCTAGACTCAGGCTGCAGAGGTGTGGGGCCCTACAGTAACCAGCCCAAAATCGTCACACCAAAGAAACCCTCCACCACTCCCCAGTGGGTTCGCACTCGCGTGCGTAGGAAAGTCACAACTAGTGAGGGGTCACTAACGTAAACACCGAGAACCACGCACGCACCCATCGCAAGTAACACGAAGTAATAGGTGGCTCGAGGCCACCAGACTCTGGATAGCCCACTGGGCCTAGCAAACCCAACGTTCCTTGAGTCATGTGACTAGGGTCAAGACGACTGCATGTGACGGTACAGTGTCGTCAATCTAGCCTAGTCCCTAGGTTCGAAACCACGGTAGCAAGATTCTTAAGGTAGCTCTGATGAGGGCATCCCACGACACTCTCATTGGCTCGGACCGCCGGCACCACTTTGAGATGTCTGCCTATGTTATCTTATGTTATTTTTCACTTTTATTGAGTCATATCACATGTATTTCCATTTTATTGAGTCATGTCATGTGTAATTGAGTGATGTTGTTAGTCTATTTCCCTTATTATGCTTAATTGGGCCTTAGTACCTTAGTTATGGGCCCGTAGGATGGAGTCTAGTACTTGGTCGGATAAACCCCTTTTCTAATAATTCTAATAATTGATCCTTTAATTCCTTCATTTTCACGGCAAACATCCGATATGGAGCTTTAGAAACTGGTGCCGCTCTCGGAATTAAATCAATAGAGAATACCACCTCTCTCTCCGGAGGAATACCAAGCAATTCGTCTGGAAATACATCAGAATAATCCCGAACGATAGGAATGTCCTTTAGAATGGGTTCCGTATGCTCGGTCATAGTGATAGAAACTAAGAAACCAGCACAACCCTTCCTTATTAACTTCTCGACTTTGAGGGCCAAAATAAGAGATAAGGGCCTAGAATGCCTGATGCCCAAAAATATGAGGTCAGGGTAACCCATAAAAGTTACCGTACCCATCTTGCAATTGACACTTGCACCATGAGTAGATAGCCAGTCGGCACCCAGAATAATATCATACCCTTGTGTGATTGCTTTTACACTGGTCTGCGGGCAGGCAGGTCGCAGTCTGCGTGCACTGGAGAGAATGGGCGTTGCCATCAGCTCTGATGTCGGATCAGAGCGAGTGTGCCCTCGTTGCAAAGAGGACTAACAGAGGTATCTCATCACCAAGAATTTGGTCTGACCATGGCTCACAGAGGTGTGGAGAGAATTCACAATTGGCAGGTCATCCTTGGATCGAGCAGGTCTAGACAGACTGCGTAGTCTGGCGAGAAATGTCGCCACGACCTGATCTGATGTCCGATCGGAATGAGTGATGACTTCTTGTAAAGGGGACAGGAAGGGCTACGCCTCCACCAAAAACCATAACCATATACGTAGCATGCTGGTGGGGGTGAATTTTGCAATATAAGGGACGTCCTGCTGGTCAATCTTGAAGCAGACCTACGTGGGTGGGCGAGAATGGCCATTCCAACTTTATCTAGAGGCGCATGGCTGCGAACCGAGAGTCAAGGAAAATGGAATGTGGAGAGGTAGTCCCCGTGGGTAGGGTATTCGGGGGTGGTCCCCGAATCTTCACAGAGTGCTGTAAGGTACGGTAGGTTGTCCCGAGTCCTGAAACTCACACGGTTGTCAGGAAACTGGCTGGCATAGTGTCCTGTTGTGTTGGGTACATTGTGCTCCCTCTTGGTTTTGGTTTTAATGATAACAAAATATTGTGTGTGTATGTGGAAGAACTTCATGCATACTTGCATATATTTTTATGCTTGCATATGTTTTTGATGATAGTGTACATTGCATGGTTTTAACACTCATGATCATTGCTATGCTTGCATGTATTCAATTGAGCCATTGTGTTCTTGATTAACACACTGTGCTAAGCGGTGCCTAGCAATGAGGCTTGGGACCAGCCCAATATGCCTCTTCCTAGTCACTCAACGCCGGTAATCTCCGAACGAGAGGTGAACTCGAGCCCCAGAGATCGTCATCCAGCTTATACGGCTCCTAACAAGGGGTAAGGGAATTATTCCGAACACCTTATAGGCGGACTATTTCCAGCCATTTTACGTCTACCCAGGGCCAACCAGAGGCTTTGGGTCACTTGCCGCGCTATGCGGTGACTCTGTGTAAAGTGGGGACCACCCCTGACCTCCCAACAAGCGGCATTCGCCCACCAACAATTTAGAGCTTGCAGCAATATGCCATGACATGCGACACCAGCCACGGGGCTGAGGATCCCCTTAAAAAACCTCCTTTCAGCCAGCTAACATTAGTGGACTCGGCCACCCACTCAAAATTGGGCCCCGAGGGTCACTAGTCAGCCCATACGGCCCATAGATGGTAGTTCGGCATTATCCCGAACACCTTGCGGGCGTTCATAGTTCCAGCCATTGCACCACGAGTCAGGGCCAACCCACGACTCGAGAATACTTGCCACACCACGCGGCGACACTACAAAAGAAGGGGACCACCCCCGACTCCCAGACATGCGGCGTTGGGCCACTTTCTTTATAGCCATCGGGCCAACCCGAGGCTATGTACCAGCTCGTCGTCTAGCACGGCATATGCACGCTAAGGCTGGACTTTCACACCCGCAACACCTTGCTCTCGCTATCCTAGCTATGCCAAACGAGAATTCAAAGTCCTAGTGGGCCATCCGGGCCTCTACCTAGCTTATACAACACGCCAACGAGGCAAAGGGAATTACCCCCAACACCTTGAAGGCGACCCCGCATCAACTCTGTTTCGAAGCTCGTGCCAACACTCAAGCCGTGAAATGCGTAGGCAAGCCCCCTCCTGGTCATCAAAAGAAAGAAAAACGCCCGGGGAGGCCACCCCGAGGGCCTCCCCCTGACCCCACGGCCAGGGGCAGACCCCACGCCAAGGACGCCCCAGTCCCTAGGGTGCCCCTTCCCAGTCCCATCCAGTCATCACTCCAGTTCAATTTCAGTCCGTGGAAAAGTCAACTTATGACGTAGAGCGTACGATAAGCGTCCAAGGTGAAAGCGCGGTCTGAGAAGCAAGTTCGAGCACTCCGAGCACCCCAGTCTTCCAGGGGTTTAAACCCTCCAAAAAACCAGTCCAAACGCGCCTAAAAGCCAGTCAAAATCCAGCCACGTGGGGTTTAGAGAACGGGGATAGTTTAAATATATTGGCCACGCGCCAGGAGGCTCGAGAGACCAAGCCAGCACCCCAGGTCAAACTACCTCCGGTGGCGAAAGATGACTTCACGAAGACCCTGCAGGATCTCTGCCGTATCGGGGGTGAGTGCCTGGAGCTTATCAATTATCCACTCCCCGTAGAAGAAGAAGGCACCCCCGTAAAGAGTTGGCGTCCGGAGAAGGACTCGATCTGCCCATACCGCACATTCATGAGGCGGGAGGAGAGGAAGTCCGAAAATTATAAGGACACGACATGGTTGTACGTCCTCCTCCGGGCAAATGGGTTGAAGATTGATGACTCAGCAATAGCCATCCTGGGCAAGCGTCTTCAGATCTCTTACTATTATGCCGATGGATGGGGCATGGATCACTTTAATCTCTTCTACCACCTAGCCGCAAAGAAGCATGCGGACCTAGCCATCCTCGCTGACCGTTGTAAGAAAATCGAGGACGTATGCTGGCTAGTTAGGGAGGTGGCTCGCCGGGACAGGGATCCATCCCTCAGTTATTGGCCGATAACACTTCGGCTTTACAACGGCCCTCACGGTATTTAATGATTCCTTCTTATTTGTGCCCTTCATTACTGATATTTTCAGGGTACTAGATGCTGATTAAATTTCTTTATCTTCTCTTCCTCTCTTCTCTTCCCTTTTTAAATAGATCACCCCGATGGCACGCAGTTGGCGACATATCAGAACCTTCTGCAGCGGGCAGAGAAGCCTGCTCATCTTGAGGCAGTGCTGTCGTCTCCAACTATGACTCCTTTGCCTCCTGCTGCGAAGAGGCCCAGGGCAAAGTCACCCGTGAAGAAGGCATTGGACGCCACAAAGGCGGCTGGGCGGCGAGAAGCAAAGCGGTGAAAGATGGAAGCTACTAAGGCTTCGACGACCCTTCCCCCAGTAGCTGCAATCCCATCTTTCGAGGAGTTCGCAGCCACTCAAGTCGAGCCCAGCCAATCTACAGGTAGGACTTCTCAACTACCGGCGTCTCTCAGGACTTATCTTCATTTCAGGATGAGGCTTCGACTCACATGTGTCTCTTCTTTCAGCTAGCACGAAGGAACCAACGTCCGTACCCAGCTCCGATGTGGGTGAGGCCGTAGTTGCAGCAGAGCCGGCTCCTACCCCGATGTTGGGTCCCGCGATCAATGACACCCAAGAGGGGGGTCAATTGGATGTTTTCAAATTTTAATAAAACTTTTGGCCTTTTCGAGATATGTGATAAACACTCTAACTAGGAGGTTGAAATCTGTTTAACTACACATTCGAATGCAACATACAAGTACATAAAGGCAAAAATAAATTGTGGATGCATGGACTCGATTCCCATCATTAAGGCTTCAAAAAGGAAGGAGGATGGATCCTTAGCACTCCCGTGTGTTTCCCTCGCGATTATATGCCACGATGAGGCCGAAAGCGAGAGTATTTCATATTTTGGGGAATGTTCATTTTTGGGGACGAGTGACGGTTTTGGATGATATGGGTCTCGATTTATTGTTTAAATGCAGTTTCCCGAATGTAGGAATGCCTGGGAATTGATTCACTCTTGTACCCTGGCCGCCATCATTGGCCGCCTAAGGTAGAAGGCAGCCACTGCTGTGGCCGCCCAGGTCCCTGTAGATGCCCGATCTGTGCAGCCAAAGAGTTGGCCGCCCAACAGGCTGGTGTTGACACTCAAAATATGATGACCAGCAATCAAGCTGTAAAAGTAAATGACACGGCTTACGGAGCACATAAGTCGAAGAAAAGTAGACTGCTGAAGCCTCTCAAGCCGCTAGAGCTGCTAGTCACCTGGAGTGAATGCCGAGAGCCTCGCCTCAGGAGAACCGACATGACTCCACCACCAGACGGCAGCGCGACCAAGCCTGCCCAATGATCTGGTGTCAACTTTGTCACGCTGCTACCCTACATTGCCACCCGACTAAGGATGGTGATTCACCCGGCGGTTTCCCGCCCTAACGAAGATTCTCCTGAGGAAAAAGAGCGCCAACGGCCTTCACAAACGGAAGCCGAAAGCCCTAGCAGCGGAAGGATCCGAACTCCCGACATGGGTTCGGTTTCTTGCGAAAGTAGGTCCGTCAGAGGTCAAATGACCACCAGTCTAGGCGAAATATCATCCCGCACGGGAGCTCCGAGCGCGAGTGGAACCGAGTCAGGAGCACAAACCATGGTGCCGAAGATCGTGTCAACAGAAGACCCGCGTGCTCGAGCCAAGTACACACGGGGTACGGACCGAAGCCGTTCGACCGACCGAGAACTTTGTCGACACCCGACCAGGGCCCTGTGATAGCCCTGGCACGAGGAATGGCAAACCGTGACTTTCGGAATCATCCCCGGACACGTCGGCCAGTGATCGGCAAGCGAACGAAGTAGAAACGGCGTCATTATCCATCGGATGCCGTTGAAATGGCGCCCCCTTTCCCAGCGCACAAAACCTGCATGCCATTGAAACGGCGCGCTAATCTACTTCCTGGCGCGCTCTTCCCCGGCGCGCCATTTGTGGCGCCGGGTGACCCTATTCTATAAAAAGAAGAAAAATACAAGAGAAAAAAGAAGAGAACAGAAGAACGGCCATTCCCAGTTTAATTTTCACCCAGATCAGAACTCTTTTAGGCCCCTTCCCAGTCCTCTGTTCTTCACCCCCACAATCTGCCTGTGAGCAGACCAGTGTGATAGCCGGTGGTAGATGAATTTCCCCCAAACGTGGTCAGAATTCTACAAAAGACCTATGTGCGTGACCACCACTCTTTCCTCTACCTCCATAAAAATCTTCAAGCCCTAGAACCTTCACAAGATCTTCGCTCCAGCCCCCTAAACAGGCAGCTTCTATTCTGTCCCGTGTGTTCTGTATTTCAGGCTAGAGAACTCAGTCAGTTTGCAGAAGCTGTTATTTTTGGTTCCACCATTGGACGGGTCTAAAACTCCCATAGGTCGAAGATCCTCGAGTCCTCTTTGCAACGGTGCTGGTCTCGCTCCGATCTAACATCTGAGCTGGTCGTGGTGGCCGATCTCGCCGGAGTGTGCAGGACTGTCCAGATCTGTACCGAGGTTGGCCTGTAAAAAGGGGTCAACGGTAAAAGCCAGCAAAAATACGTCGGAAAAGAATCAGTGACTGCCGCTCCCAAGGGTTGACCTGGGACCCTTCGTCAACGTCTCGGTGAATTGCCGTGTCCAGAAGCCTCCAGGAGATTGGTGTCCCTTTGGACACCCGTGTGCGCTATCCTACCAGTCAGAAACTACAGATTCAGAGTTGCCGCCCCACCGCCGCCCGAAATCACTGCCTTGCTGACCCGTCAACTCAAGATTGGTGCTCCCGAACCCCACGTGTTGCCTATTACCTCCATGCATGGAGTGGACTGTTGAAACACTTTGTACTCAATAATCATTGTTGTACCGGGAGTCACAGATCTTGGCCGGGACATCTTCCCCATGCCCCGAGCATGGAGGTACACCCGCCTCCAACTTTTTGTTGCTTTGATTAGTTAGTATACACTCTTAATGCCACTACTTGTGAGTAGGTTACTTTCTTAGCTAGCTCGTGATACATCACCGCTGTGAGTTGTGAGTGCGAGAGCGAGCCGATCACTCGAGACTCAATGTTGGTTACTCAATCGTGCAGATCATCGCGCTTCCCTCGATGGGGACAACCGTGAGTTAGTGCTCCTTGTTTGGGGCATATCGCCTCTTCTGGAGCTCGTTTGGTGCCGCGTTGTAGTGCCGTTGCTGGTCGCGTCGTCTTGCTAGCCGCATTAATCTTTAGAGTCCAAGGTCGCAACCCGTCCGTGTCAAGTCTCGTAGTCGTCCCCCATCAGCGTGATTTATGACTGACAAGCATGACGCATCAAGCAAAGGAAGCTCTCCTGCCAGGGTCGCCATTGTGCGGCTGGAGTGGTAGGGGCTGGCTGACCAGCCCGTGGTGTTGGAGCCTCGGGAGAGGCCGGGGGAGCAGGAGAGTGGATGACGTTAGTCGAGAAGGTACTCGGTCCTGCCTCTCGACTGGCATCATGCTCCCTGCGTCTCCATAGTCGTTCGAGAGCCTCCCAATTATCGGTCCAAAACTCGAGCCATTCTGGAGTATGCTGGTAAGACGACCCGTGCCCATTTTCCTGGGGAGGATCGGGATGCTCTGGTGCATTTCTGGCAGTGCTCAGAGTTTCTTCGACAGCTTGCCGTAGTTGAACAAGTGCCATGGAATTCCCTTCGGCGTCGATCTGCTCCCACTGGATCTGTTCCTCGATGAGGCATTGAACTTCCTCACAGGACTCGATCGTGTGGCAGATTCGTGTATGAAAGGGACAATACTGAGGGTGGTTAAAGTCCCATTGAGTGTAGCCTATCGGCGGATCACGGGGCAAGATTTGCTCCCGCTCGACGAGGACATTGAAAAGTCACCGGGTTCTTTCCCTGGGGAAGGAGAGGGGCCTGCGATCATACCAGGGCCTCCACCCTGGGTACTAGATCAAACGCTCTCCCCGGTTGGTGTTGGGCTCCTTTGATTCATCGTCAGAAAGAGAGAATGCCGCCATCATGTGGATCACATTGGCTAGGTGGTGAACCACACGTGCTGCTTTGGCTGGTCTGGACCATGTATGTGGCTGTGGAGGATCGACAAGATCACTTTTTATTTGAATCAAGTCGTCTCAGATCAGCTTCTGTGCCTGGGTCTTGAAGACGTAGCAATCTTCAAGAGAATGACCCAGTATATAGTGGTCTAGGCAGTAGTTGGGATCGTCAATTTTCTGGGCTTCGTCCGGCATGCGGACTTCAGGTAGTTTGACGATCCTCTGAGCCATGCAGAGGTCGAAAAGTATCTTCGTATGCTCCTTCTTGAAGGAGAAGGGCGTCTTCATACGCTCTGAGAAGGAGGGAGCAGCTGGCTTATCAGCTGGCCTTTTGTCGGAATCACTCATTCTGGCTCCCTTGCTGGCTTTAGTAGTGGGGGTGAATTCGATGATGTTCACCTCCTTGCCGGACTGGCATTTCCGCGTCTGCTTACCCTTTGCTATAGTGTAGCTCGGGTTGTCGGCGAAGAACATCTCTATCTCGACGACTACCGAGTTGAGCTGGTCGAAGCCCTTGACATTGGTGCCAAGAAGCTTTTCGCTAACCTCGGCCGCCAAGCCTCGACGATAGATGGTGATGGAATCCTCCTAGGCTGGTGGATTGACACACCTCATGCTGAGGTATCACCACTTCTTGATGAAGTCAAGGGTGCTCTCGCCCTTCTTTTGTTAGAGGGAGCAAAGCTCGACTAAGGAGACTTTTCGCTCGGTCATTTGGAAATGATCGAGGAACTTCTTCTGGAGATCCGCCCAGCCAATGATGAAATTGGGCTTGAGGCGGGAATGCCACTGGAAGGCCGTTCCCGTAAGTGAGATGGCGAAGTAGCGAAGGAGATAAGACTCATCCAAGGCGAGCTCGCCCATGGCAGTAATGTAGTAGGCCAGATGCTCGTGTGGAGACCCATGCCCGTCGAATTTTTGTAACTTCAGTGGTTTGGCGTACTCTGGGGGAAGCTTCTTGAACTGATGGTGTAGTGGGTAGGGGACACTATAGAGATCTACGGTCGTGACCCCTTCTCCAAACTGGGCGAGATTGGTCTCAACGATCCGCTTGATCATCTGGCGTTGTGCCATGAGGTTCTCTAGCACCGACGTGTTGGATGGCTGTGATTGAGCCTCGGCCAAGGCCGTGCCAAACCCAATAATTGTGGGGGTTCGGGTAGCTGCCACTGAGGCGTTAGCACCATTTTGCCCATCTGGCGGGGCCGGAGCTTCCATTGAGGGCCCAATGGGCGGCTAAGGATGAAGGTCACGTTCCTGAAGCAAATCTTACAGGAGGGCCTTCAAGTGTTGGTTCTCCATCATGAGAGGCTCAAGAGTTACCTCTTGGACTTCACCAGCAGGAGGATCATTGTTGATCGGCTCCGCATTGACAGGGGTGGCACACTCCTCAGCGGGAATTTCTTCCGCTCGTGTGGACACCTGAGGTCCGACAGAAGTGTCAATGTGGCCGACTGGAGCCGGCGGTGGAGGCGGATGACGTGGCCTCCTAAGGTGAGATATGGGTTGGTTCAGATCATCGGTCTGAACCTCAGGTTAGTGTCCGGTGGTATAACACGCGAACACCTTGGCGGTGGCATTGAGGAGCCAAACAGTCTGCCTTTTCTGGGAACTCTTCTTAGGGCGAACAGGCGTCCCCAGTCTATCGAAGACCGAGATACGATGCAGAGGAGTCTCCATCGTGGCATCTACCTGAGGAGGATTCAGGGCTGAATATTGGTGGGGCCTGAAACGAGCCCGTCTCTGTTTCTACCTATCTGTGCAAGAGGCGATGAGGGACTGGACACCGTCAAATGACGCGGCTGTAGGTTTAGTTGCGCCTTGCTTGGAGCGGCACCTTAATGCCGAAAAGGGATTACTGAGGCGCGCCTCCCGGATAGCTTGAGCTTCCTCTGGGGCAACCTAGATCCTTTTCAAGTCAGATTGCTGGTCTTCCTCATCCTTACTCCTCCGACGGGACTTGGGAGCCTGGATGCCGAACCAGCGCTGGTGCTTTTGGGCCGTTGCCAAAGAATTTGCCTGCTTAAGTTCTGCCTTGTCTTCCCGCATTCGACGCAGAAGGCTAAAGCGGTTGGTGGTAGGGAATGTCAGGATGATCCGTTCTGGGGATATAATGGGTTTGCCCCCATCCAGGTGAATCTATAAGTCCCTGACAAGAACGGTCTTGCCGGAGTTGCTAGTGACAACTGTGGGTCGCTGGCCTTTACAGCTACGACAATGCTTCTTATGTGGAGCTGAAGACAATTCCGCTCAAAGGTGGTAGGCCGAGAAAACCTAGCCTGCGGGTGCTGACGGCACAAGGCCATTCATCGGGAATACCAGAATGAGCCCCCAAGACGCGAGGTCCGTAGTGAAGGCCGGCGGCCAGGAGGCTCGATTGTAGGCCTTTGCCTGAGCTGACAGTTGCATTACGGATGCTCGCAGCGATCTGCTTGCACCCGGAGTTGTCACTACAGGGGTACTGAGATGCCAGTGACCCGAGGTATTGTGCTTGAACTGGAAGTTGGCAGGACCTGTTGGCGCGACAGAGGGCGCTCAGTCCGTACCGAGGTCATTGCGTCCCCCAAAGGCAGACCCGTGCTGGGGATAGACGTTGTCAGGTTGCGGGAAGGATGCTCTCGAGGTAGAGCCAAGGGATCCGGTGCTTGACGCGGACCACTCATACCGGACATCATCCGCGTGGAATCCTGGGGCTGTACGTCTGGTCTAGATGCTAGGACGCCTCGTACCAGGGATTGGGGACCTAGGTGAGGTGGTCACTTTTCTGGGGTTTGAGTTGGCAGGCCCGAACGAGGTGCTGGGGAGCCCTACCCCTGGGCTAGGAGGCCCGTGCGGGGAGCTGGCTCGGTGGGAGCTCGAGATTGACAGCCAATAACTTGAAATTGGTAGAGAACTAGCTAATGGCATAGAAGAAGAAAATCTAGGGCTTTAAAAGACAAATAACTTTTATGAAGGGAACTTAATGCATAGAGGAACGAACAGGGATGAAAATGGGCCTTGTTCAGGACTGCGCAATGAAAGGGGCCGAATGCTTGATGAAAGTTGACTTAAATGGGCCGAAAGTTGACTTGGAAGGCCGGAAGGTGATAAAATAACCCCCAGGGCTCTAAGAAATCATCATCTCCAAAGTCCACAGGCTAAGGAACACTGAAATGGGCTCGAAATCCATCCAAGGATGGCTCCAAAATAATGGGCAATTTGGGACATCAAAAGTGATGAATAAGAGAAACGACACAATTTGCGAGCTAAAAATAGGTGTCAACAGTCGAACCACTGGATGCTGAAAAGTCACTACAAACACTTGCTCATAGCACCTCCCGCCAGACCTGCTCCACCTGAATAACCTAGTCATCCAACCGAACCTCGACCTCGAAGGGAAGGAACTCAAACCAGGAGACGGAGGAGACACTGATTCCCACTCGGCGGCCCACCATGTCAAGGCAGGACCCAACAACTGCTAACTCGCCAGCAAAACCTTCTCATCCTTGGCACACTCCATGGACTAGAACACCCATTCCACCGTATCAACCCATGACCACGCTGCATCAGGATCCGACTGGCCTTCAGACGTCGATGGGTGAAACTGTAAAAACTCTCGCAAGAGACGTCTACGACCTCCATGGGATGAACCACCCTCACCAACCTCCTAACCACGACGCTGACTCATCTGCCGCACAAAGAACTGATACATGCTGGCATAAAACTTGTCTTGACTCGGCACACCCTGAGCCACTACCTCCGGAGGAGAAGACTCTCCACTTAGCTCCTCCCCACTAGGATCCTCCTAAGCCCCCGCCGGCACTCCGAAAAAAATTGCAACCACCCTTATAGTGCCAACGACGGGCACTCAAGCTCTCGCGCTAGGAACAAAGTAGAAAATAAACACAAGACCCTATGCCAACTGTCGACTATACTTGACTCTCTGGACTCATAATCACTACATTGTCTCGAATCCGCATGCATTTCCACAACCACACTCTGATGCCATCTATAACGACCCAAGATCAGGATATCAGGAATAACCTGATGCCATTCGGACCCTGGCCCGCCAACCACGAGCTGGAAGGCTCGGAAGGGTTAAAGGGATGGTGTGGTCAAGCATCGAAATTCTAAACAACAGCAGGAAAGTAAATCTATAGAATTAATCTAAATTATGATAGGGGAATTTTAGGTTACACCAAAAATACTACCTCCACGCAGGGAGGGGCGTTAAGCCGGCCAGGCGGGGTGGGGAAAGAGGACCGCAAGATTGCCGACGTAGTCACTCGGTCGATTCTGCCAGCTTCAGGAATGGGCTGACCATCGGTCACTGTTGATGGCTCCACGGTCTGAGGCGAACTTGGATGATGGTGAAACCAGCGCCAATACGTCGCTAACTGGATCGGAAAGTCCTCAAAATTTTTGGGGAACAGCCTGGAGATGCCTCTGGTCGCAGCTGACTCTGTGGCAAGGCGGCTCTACCCCGATTGGTTCTGACCTCAGGACGCAATAGCAGGGAGATAGTGCCGGTACAAGTGCTCCCAGAGTCAGAATGTGTGGGACCAAAGTTGACACGTCCGTCTACGAGTCTCCTTCGATCTCCGACCAGGAAGACCTCCAGGAGTGGTCGGAGTAGTGAGATAGGGGGTTCACAGTAGCAGGGTATCAGGGCTGGATTTCTGTGGACTGACCTGCGCACCCTGATGAGAAAATTCAGAACGCGCAGTCCCGACCTCCGAATGTAGATCCGTCGACTGGGTTGGACGGAGGGCTGGCAGAAGAACGCTCCGGACAAACGGCGCACCGAGGGGAGTAGGGATGTGGCCGTAGCAGCTTCTGCACTGGTGCTGCTCTGCTCTGGCTGGTTCAGTCCTCAGGGCGCAGCAGCAGGAAGTTGGCGCCGTCACGAATGCTCTCGGAATCGAAATGGTGTGGGACCAAAGCCAACGTGTCCGCCCACAAGTCTCCTTCAATCTTCGACCAGGAAGGCCTCCAGGAGAGGTCGGGGCAGAGAGATAGGGGGTACTCTGTAGCAGGGTATCAGGACTGGATTTCTGTGTACTGACCTGCGCACCCAGGAGAGAAAATTCGAAACGAGCAGTCCCGACCTCCGAATGAAGCTCCGTCGACTGGGTTGGAAGGAGAACTGGTAAGAGAACACCCCGGCCAAGCTTCGCACTATGCGGAGCAGAGGTGTGGCCGTAGGAGCTTCTGTACTGGCGCTTAGGTCTTCCCACGGATGCCAGTCGCGCACTCCCGCGAGAACGGACCTCCCGGACAGACACGAATTTGGATGAAGGCGGGATCACCTCGGTGTCGAAGCTGACTTGAAGACCTTTCCGTTGATGTATGGTACACTTCCAGAAGATACCGGATGACACTGGGACAGACTCTGTAATTCGGGCCTTATGCTGCTGCCTGCGAACCAGGTGTGCTTGAGGGTGATAGGTGTAGTGGGGGGTGATGGACATAACGCGCGAGGACCGATGCGTTATAGTCCTTTAACGCGCCTAAAGAGGTGCATTATGTGCCCTTTGGCGGACTCCTCTAGGTCCGTCATTTGACCATTGATCGTTTGTTTGACCGTTGACCCAGTAAGACGGTTAACATAGTGGTGTAGGGTAAATCCGTTATAGGCATATAACGCCCCAGTGCTGGTGGGTTATACTATGTGTTAAAATTGTGGATTTCCGCTGATTCTTGGCATTCGGGTAACGCACGGGTTTATCCTCATAACGCACCAGCCTTGGTGCATTATGTTTCTGTGATTTTTTGAAGAACGGGTGAGTATAACGGGCCATGGGAGGCGCGTTACACTCAGCATAACGCCCCATGCTTGGCACGTTATGCCCTGCGTTTCTAGTTACATTGCATTATTCGGTTAAGCATAACGGGCCACGGGAGGCACGTTATACTGAACATAACGCCCCATGCTTGGCGTGTTATGATCTGTGTTCTTGGTTTCTCGCCATTGTTCAGTTGAGTATAACGCACACGGGTACGTGCGTTATACTAAACATAACGCCCCAGTGGTGGTGCGTTATGGTCTGCATGTCTGTGTGCTTCTGTTCACATAGGTGATCGGGTGAGTTTGACGGATGGAGGGAGGTGCGTTATGTCCCATATAATGCCCCTGCCCTAATCCGTTATGTCGGGTAACGGTCCCAGCTTGGTCCGTTATACCTTCTGGCATTCTAAAAAGTGTATGTTTAGTTCCTAATGCATTCAGTAGTGCATATTCGCAATGTTTAAGTTATTATATAAAACTATGGCATTACTTTAGACCCCGATAGAGTAGCTTTCTCTCGCCTTGTGATGGAGCCACTAGTCGTAGTCCTGAGACTTTTAGTGTCGGCCCACCTGGAAAAGGTGGAGGGACATTCCCATGGATCGGTTCTTAAGCTAGTTACCATGGGCCCCCAGCTTTGACCGTAGCGTCCTATGGGGGGGGGGGACAACTAGCTAGAGACCTGGCCCTAAGCAGGGGTCAGTGTGTGCACACGTGGTCAGAGGATTGGACTGACACTGACGGGTGTTACTCTGACTAGTTCTTGGGTTGGTACTGGTTACGCCTCTCGCTTGTGGCAGTACTCGCGAGTTGCTTGAGACGCAGTGTAAGTCGTTAGTGGACGCATCTGGTCTCTCTCTTCTAGTGTGTCTCTTCTTTTTCCTATCACTGGGATTGGTGGAGCTTTCTTCTATTGGTGGGGTTAGTTTCTGTCGCTTATATCTATATTGTATTGACATATAGATTACTCCCAAGAGCGGTAAAACTCCGAAGGGAGACCTCTCAGGATCTAAGTGGTTTCGGATTTACCCGAGCCCGGATTCCTGGGTCGTCACAGATGGTATCAGAGCTGTGTTGCGAGAGATGTGTAAAAGTACATGAGAATTCGAGAAGTTGCAGTACTCAGAGTCCGTAAAGGTCCAGTATAGTCGGCAGTTGGCATAGATTTTATGTTTTCTGTACCACTTTACTTTTTGTGTAAGCGCTTGCCTATGCTGTGTTGGCACTGTGCGAGGTGGTTATTGCTCTCGTCAGAATGTGATGGAGAGTGTTCTTCTGTTATGGTGTTGTTCTCGGTTATGTTGTGCTGGACGGAATTTGCCAACAGATGTGAATCTGTGGTGCAACGTTGTATTTTTTTCCGTGGTGTGTTCAAGTGGCTGATGGGCTTTGTGATGGCTGTGCATAGTCTCCTGAGGAGATTATGTTGTTTTGGCCGTTCCAGCTTGAGGTTTGGTCCGCCCCTGAGGTGTTCAGGTTGTGTTGAGGTGGTCGTGTGGATGCCATGATTGAGAGAGTGCTCGGGCGAACCTATGCTTTCCTTCCTGGTGAGCTGCTGTCAGATGAGCTTGATCTTTCTCATTCTGTTTGTGGCATCTTTTCGAGGTAAGCTTTGGAAGTGTTGTCTCAGTGAAGCATTTGTCCTGTGTCTACTTATGTGTGGATTGTGTTAATTTTGAACCGGATCTACTCTTGTTTCAACGGTGGCCTGACTTTGAACCCAGTTTGTGAGTTGGAGGCCGTTGTGCACCGCGTTCGGCGTGCCGTGTTTGGCAGTTGTCGTACTGTGAAGGTTCCCGGAGGGATCCCGGCGGCCACCTCCCCACCGGATGATGCCTCCAGCGTCTTCAGCCCGTGGGAAGGCCGGCGGTCACCGGAGGGCCTCCGCCCCAGCTGCCCCCTGCGGCAGGAGCCCGCCACGGCGGCCACCTGCGCCCGCGCAGGGGCTCCCCGCCGCGACTGCGTACAGCTTCGCACTAGCGCCTACAGACCCCTCCAGACGACGTCGTCGACGCCGTCTCAACTGGCGGGGGGGGTCCTGCGGTGGCCGGGCCCCCCTCTCTCCCTTTTCCCTTCTGGCGGTGGCGGCGGCCTACTACGGTTAGGGTTTTGGGGTGAGGGGGTAACGATGGGGAAGAAGAAGAAAGGGTCAAAGACCCTTTTGCCCTCTTGTTAATTACTATTTGAATTCTAATTACAAATTATAGTTATATTAGGATCCAATAAGGTTATGGATCTTATTTTGGGTCTGCTCTTCCCCATAAAATCACCAAGATCCAGATCTACCGTTTACCATTTAGTCAAAGGTCATTCTCAAGCAGATCTCAATCTGTCTTGACTGTCTATAATCTGACCCAGAAGTAGTAACTGTGCCACAGAGTTTTTCATTTCTAGTCCATTTTCTGGATGGTTGTGAAATTAATATATGTTGTATCCCTTCGAGTCCTCTTTCTAACGGTGCCAATTTCGTTCCAATCTGCTTCCAGATCTGGGCGCAACAATTCTTTTCGTGGAGGCGCGTAGATCTATCCTAAGATAGGGTTTCGGGGCAGTGCTGGGAACTAATTCCCAATAAAATCTCCCAACCCCGAACCAGCTGCCGCTGCTCCCGGGGGTCGACCAGCAACCCCCCAGCAGCATCCCAGCCAGCCGCCGCAGCAAGGAGATGCCCGGACGTCACCGTCCCAATAGCCAGACCCGCTTGCTATCCCGTGGGCCCAACAGAACCGAACCAGTCCAGTGGCCCGTGGCCAGCCCGAAAGCCCTTTCGGCTTGCTGCTCGTAAACCCGAGTTCACTACTCTCGGGTCCCACTGTAGCTCTTTACCTCCTTGCGTGGAGTGGGCAATAAAATGTATTTATGTAATTATTGATAATTCTATTGTACAAGGAGTATGAGTCTTGGTCGGGATCGTCTTCCCCACGCCCGGAGCGTGGAGGTATTGCCTTTAACTCTCTCAACATTTTGATTATTTCGTATATATTCACATGCCGCTGCTTGAGTGTTAGGAGATCTAGCTTGTTCCAAATTTTATCACTACTGCGAGAGTGAGTGAGTGTGACCCGTCCCGTGACTCGACCCGAGCATGCGGAAGAGCCGAACACCCTTGACTCACTGTCGATTTCTCAACCACGTAGATCTGTACATTTCTCTCGCTAGGGATGAGTCGCGAGCTTGCATAGAGTCTCAGGTTTTTATCCAAATTGGTACCGAGTTCGTCATCTCATCCCACATCACTTTCTCTTTAGTTTATCTGCTCTCGCACTCTGCTATTCTTCATGCCCCCGTTGTGAGGAGGATATCTCCTATTTATAGAACAGGGGCTCTGGTGAAGCTCCTTCTCAACTCAGCCTGAGTGGTGTGGTCCACGTCATCCTTCGAGGGCGTGTGGAGGGAATACTCCTACCAACAGGATTTCCCCAAAGAGACTTTCCACGTGTTGGGGTTTGGATAAAAGTAGGTCCACGTGGCATATTCTTTCTGGGACTATTTACCTTGGATCTCGTGCCCAATCATAAGCTGACTGATTCCATATGCCACCTTCAGGGATAATGGGATAATCCATAGGTTCTCCTCTCCAAGAACACCCGAGCAGAATGGAGTAGTAGAGAGGAGGAACCACACACTTGTGGAGATGGCTCGCACTCTCTTGGTTGAAGGTGGCCTGCCAAGAAAATTTTGGACAGAGGCAGTTAATACGAACCCAAGCCTCCGCTCAGGCTAGTGCTACTTCTTCTCCTGTTACCTCCACCACTGCTTCCACTCCCAACGCCGCTCGACGTATCATACCAACACACCGATGTTGGGCTCTACGACCTTTCATTTTGTCTTTGCCTTCCTCTCCACCATCTCCATCTCCCCCGCCTTCACCTTCTCCGCCACCACCCTTGGCTCAAACTGAGCAAACCATACATTCGCCTTTACCCCCACTTACACCTCCACCTTCGCCTCCACCCGAGCTTATCATTAATGCATCCCTATTGCCATCACTCGATATCCCCGCCATGGAAACCTCTACCCCATTTGAACCTTCTCCTCCATTCACTTCCACCCCATGGAGTGGGTGTGAATTGCCATTGGTGCCCTTTGGGTCTGGTCCTAAGGGAGATAATGAGCCAAGTTAGGATGATTCATTACTGATTCTACACTTCAAGATTCAAGATTTCATTGGCCGCATGCCAATCCGAGTCCCGGTCTCTAGCTATTTTGGGATTGATGAGCCTATGTTTCAAGGAGCAGTTGTTAAGAAGAGTCCCCTTGCCTTGGTGCCAGTTTCTCCTCGAGTGAAGCCGGTGGCACTCTCATTGCGTGCCGGAAGTCTTACCATTGATGTCGTTATTTCTTCTCGCACCGTTGCTGTTCAGATAACTGACTGAGAGTGGTTCTCTACCCGCATGGTGCTAACTCATACGGCCGCCAAGAGTTTGCTAGATTCTATGTTCAATGGGCAATCGGATGTATTCTCAAGCTTTTCCAAGGACATTCTACACACCTTATGCAATCTCTCTCAGTTTATCAGTACGCCGACCACGTCAATGCCGTGTATTGCTCTCCCTCAGTTCCATCCTTCTCTCATGACAAGGGAGTTGTGCTTCAAGCCCAATTGTCGACTGGAGTTGCCAAGCCTCATGTTGCTTGTGCCAAGAAACGAGACTCTATGGTTTCATGACGCGCATCCTTCTAGGGAATCACATGCTCAAGAATGTCTACATATTGTTAGCACCGGGTGTCTAAGGGCCACTGCCCCAGCAAGCTGTATGTTCATAACCGAGCTAGGTCATCTGTTAGGCGGGCTCGTTATTTGAGAATATATTGTAAATCAAAAAGTCCACGGCCATCCATCACTCGTCCACTAGGCAAGCCCAGCAGTCAAGGAAGAGATGCCACGCTACCAGAGACAAGCACACTAGTAGTATCCAGATTGGTTTGTTAGGGAACTGTCGTAGTCAGGGGAGAGACCACACCTAGTCACCTAGACCAACCGATCCAGAAGGCCACCGACGCACAAACACCGCCCTATCACACGAACCTAAGACGAACGAATGCAATAGGACTATAACGCACCACCCTAGGGGGGTTATCTGCTGTAACGCACCAGGAAAGGGGCGTTATGGCAGTCCAACACGTAACCACAGCAAAAACGATTTAACGCACCAGGGGAGACACGCTATACCAGCATAACGCACCATACCAGACGCGTTTTGGCCAACAAACCCAAAACTTGAATCACAACGAAGAGCATATAACAGATCAGGCCCAGTCCGTTATAGCTTCATGTCGCATGGGGTGAGGCGCGTTAAATCAACCGCCATACTTTAGGCCAAACGTCAGTCAAAGGCATTATAACGGACCTACACAAGGACGTCATCAACTCGTAATGCACCCGCGGCCATCCGTTATACCTAACCGACTGACACGGTCTACGAGGAAGACACGGTCAATGAAGAACTGACACGCTCAGGCCTCGAAATTCATAGACTATAACGCACCAGCACTAGCGCATTATAGTAACCATAACAGACCAGTCCTGGTCCGTTAAACCGTGTTAACCCTGAAAGACCAGAAAATGACCCTTGAACATAACGGTCTATCGGGGGACCGTTATGCACATAACGGTCTCTAGGAGGACCGTTATGGCAATCTGATGCTCAAAACGGCGGAACGGCCAAATCGGCCCGTTCCATGCCCCATGCACACCGTAGCGCAGGGGAAACACAACCATTCGGTGGGAAATGACCCCAGGGGGTCAGAAATACCACATGCATCCACCGAAACGCATCGAAACGCGAGATCGGGGCGATTCCTACGAATCGACCCATTTCGAGTCACCGGGGTTCCCGGACTCTTACTGGCCCCGAATGACGACCAATCGATACAAAACTGACGTGAATGGGATCCTGACATCCCAGCGGTCATTTGACACTAATTCTACCGTGAATGGTTACCGTTTTTCGGTGAACCATGAAAAACCCCAAAAACTTCAGTTTTCACCAAACCGGACTGATCTCCTCCGATCGATCACCATTCTACGCGCAGGGGTAGGGGAAACGTGCCGAATGGTAAGGCGATCCATCTCACTACCTCCACCGAAGAAACCGTGCGCTGAAGCGACTACACCCGGGACGTGACACAATTTCTGTGGGCGGCTAGCACACCGAGGGCGTGGGTTGTAGGGTCACTCTCTCAACTTACTCCATGGTGGTCACTCAATTTGATGAAAATTTGAGACTGGGCACTCACCTCACCGTCTGACGGACAACTTAGCAGCGATACTAAACTAAGCAAAAGTAAACCAGCAAGGGTGTAACCAAGTGATCACTTGATCGGTGTGAAGACATCGATCCTGATCGGAGACGAGGCGAGCGGGGAAGCGTGGGTATACCCTGCATGCTGCGCCGGTGTAGCTCTAACCTGAAAATCAGATGGTACAACACTACACCTTTGGCAGGAGGGGGATCTCGGTGTGGGGGTTAATGGATTACCATCAAAACTACCTCCACGCAGGGAGGGGTGGTCAGCCGGCCAGGCGAAGGGGCGGGGATAGCCGAAGAGCAACAAAGAAACCCGACATGGTCGAGGAGAGTTCTGCAGGGTCAGCATGACAAGGTGCTGGAGTTGAGATGACCACGAGCTCGTCCGGATGCTGATGGAAGCAGGACTAGCACTGAAACGACTGGGACTGACTAGGGAACAGACTGTAGAAGTTCGGCACTGCTTGGTGCTCGATGGTGGCCGTTGCAGCTTAGAGTTCTGGGCTGGTCCAAATTGTCCCTGTCTGGTGCAGAACCATAGGGTGCTGTTGCAGAAGCTGTCCCGGGCTTTTCTGGACTTCGATGGGGGTGAGACTGGAGTCAACGCGACCGTGGTTGAGGTAGATTCAAACAGAAACTGGCGGGACCCCAAACAGAGGTCGGAGAAGAAAACTTTGAATAGAAGAGTGGGGGTCAGTCCAACCTAGGATAGATAGGACCGGTCAGCGCACTTTGACGAGGATGGCTAGAACCGGGTGCTCGGGCGGGCGAATGGACTCCTTCTTCTTGGAGCTGAAAGAGGACTGGTTGTGGTTCTTCCCCTCTGATGATCGTGCCAATAACCTCACCAAGCTAGTCGTGGGAGCCTCTGAACTCGGCCTCAGGTTGCCAGCCGGAGGCTAGAAGTGCAGTCTGGCGAGATCTGTTCCTCCGGGCAGCTCAAAGCTCGGATGGATGCGAGACCACCTCGCCTGCGAAGCCACTTGGACGATCTTTCCGTCGGAATAAGATATGCCACAATAAGAGTCAGGGAGCGATCGGCGGTGACACTGCAAACATGTATAACACCTACTGCCTGTGAACTGGGATCAACTTGTGGATGAAGATGGGTGTGGTGGTGGGGATGGGTAGCAAGGAGGATGTGTGGGAGGTGGGGTGTCACCTCATTTCTACTCCCACTTTTTGGGTAGATAAGTGATGTAAACATGTGGTGTAGAATCCACTGTAGTGGTGGAAAATAGTTGACATTCAACTGAATCAAATCACTAACTCCACGCACATAATCACAGCCTGTCATGGCAATAAAGGTGGCCTCAACTTCACCATGGTCAAAGGTCATATTGGCACCCTTGGCGGAAACTCCTAAGGCACGTTCAAACAGATCAGGAGTGATATGAATCTCAGTACCTTGAACCACTATATACAACTCTTCATTTCTGTCAACCAAATTCCCATAAAATTGGTGCACTAGATGTGGGTAATATTTGGTATATCTAGTGACAAAATCTATCCAACCTAGTTGAATCTCAAAGACAGTACATAAATCGGGCAGGATCTCGTTCACCTCATTGAAGTCAACCAGTCGAGGGTCGATAATGGGCTGTGGAGGCAACCGAGGTCCACGAGGCGGTGCAGGAGCCTGCCGTGGTGGAGGAGCCGGAGCCTCACGTCTCCGAGCGCTAGATTCCGCTTGGGTAGAATGCTGAGAACTCCTTCTAGGCTACATCTTAAGCTAGAAAACCCACTGTGTAAACCCAGGAATGGATCGATCTCAACCTTGAAAGAAGATGGACCAAGAGACATAGTGAAGGCTTGAAAGGATCTTCTCCACACTCTGGAACCTAGGGAGGAGCTTTGCGATCGCACGAACGGCAGCGGAGATGCCGTCCTGAAACCATGACGAATCTGTCGAATCTTGTGCGGATGGAAGAACGATGAGGTTTTAGGGATTGAGGAGAGGAGGCTTGGTGGTCTAGGGTTAGGTAAAAGTATGGGAGAGAGAGTGGGTGTGATAGAATGAGGAAATGGGGGTGAAAGAACCCCTTAAAATAGGGTTCGGTCGGGGGTTTGGCCGGCCCGATTCGCCGTAATCAGTCGATTGGACCGAGGGCGGCGGTCGACCGAAGTGGTCGATTTGCCCCTTTAAAACCCATTTTTTTTAAATTCCACCATGCCTCTCCTTTAATGATTTTTGAGCTCCATTTTCTTGCTGTTCTTGTCTTTATCATTTTTCATCACGTTTTTTATTTTCTCTCTCTCTCTCTCTCTTTATTTTTGGGAGAGAATGGAGTGAGATGGACTTCTAACATGAATTGACCTAAGGAGTTTTCCTGAATCTCCCCCTCAGTGACTGCCTGGAATCCCCAAGTCACTAGTCCACATTTGTTCATCAAGGAGTATTTGGTCTTAGAAGGATTTTTCAAGAAAGGGTATGTATATATATACCCTTAATCCGCTTCACTTTAAATTCCATGTGAGAGTTAGGAGATCTGCCGTTATGTAACCCAGGTGTTCGCGCATAGATCTAGGTTGTTTCTTGTTATCTGTCAAAACAAAAAGTAGATAGTTATTAATAGACTTATCATCATGAGACAAATGAGACAAATGATAAGTATCAAGGCAAATGCAGTCTCAGATGTTTCAACAGGTTCAGACATGTCATATGAATGCATAAATTTCTACAAAAGCATCGATGCATAAATGAGATACATCAACATGCAGCAAGTTAGAATAGAAGCATCAACCTTAGAGTCACACAAGTAGACCTTATTTGTCAGACAGACTGACTCTGTAATGAAGGTGCATCGACCTGTCTTTATAGTGAATGCACAAGGTGCATTAACCTTGAGAATGATGACTTTTATTGCACCGACCTTATGTTATGCATGATGGCTCACTAGCATCGACCTTTCTATAATATGCATCGACCTTACGCTCCAATCGCTAGCTCACTAGCATTGACCTTACGCTCCAATCGCTAGCTCACTAGCATCGACCTTTCTATGACATGCATCAACCTCAAGCTCCAATCACTAGCTCACTAGTATCGACCTTCTATGATATGAACTGACCTTGTGCTGCACACGCTAGCTCACTAGCATTGACTTGACTATGATGTTCATCGACCTTATGCTACAAACGCTGGCTAAGTAGCACCGACCTGAGTATAGGTGCACCGACCTTGTGGCACATACAGTGTATACCTGCATCGACCTTCTTGACTAAGATGCATATGTGCATCGACCTTCTAGACTCAACGACACATATGCATCGACCTGTTAGTTCATTGCAGTGGGAGATGCATTGACCTTTCAATGCAATACTTATGCATATGCACCGACCTTCTAGACTAGAATGCATATATGCACCGACCTTACTTTATCAATGCATGAATATGCATCGACCATATAATGCAGTTGCATGAATATGCATCGACCTTTCTTTCTAAGTGCATTAAGATACATCGACCTGCTGGTCTTTAGCTGAGCCATTGCATCAACATGCCCACTATAAAAACCAATGATGCATCAACCTAACTGCCATGGAATGCAATGATGCATCGACTTGTCTAGCATGCTGTATATAGTTGATCTGATCCCTCTTTCTCTGTGAGAGTCGTCTTCCAATGTCGACCCTTTCTTCATAACTTTTGAATTAACTTCAGAACCTGTTCTTACAGAGAATGACATACATCTTTCATATGTAATAAGATCATCATAGGATCAATCATGACGGTATTATCAATGATGGACTTGAACTATTCATGGGCATATGCGTCACGCAAGTCCACCACTACACCTGTTGATGTCGTATTTTTAAACTCAAATTACAATTTAAACCCTCAATTAATCATAATTGTATATATGCCCAATTAAATTCTATAAATTTTTAACTAAATAGATTTAATGCCAGAAGATGCCCATAAAATCCATAAAAATAGCCTAAATTCATGAAATAAATTCTTGATCAATACTAGTAGGGATCCGTTAAGACACAGGCCTTACAGTCCCTCCCTCTTAATAGAAATTTCATCCCTAAAATTTAAAAGGAAGGATAAGGAACCAACGGAAAGGAGTTTACACCTTATTCGAATAAAAAAGGAAACACTTGATGCATTTCATCCTCACGTTCCCATGTAGCTTCATTCCCTGAGCGACGCTGCCATACAATCTTAACCAGAGGGATTACCTTATTTCTCAATTGTTGCTCACGATGATCTTTAATTCTAACAGGGCACTCTGGTGTAGATAAATTCGCATTCACTTCGAGCCAAACTGAATCACCTAGAATGTGAGACGCATCAAGAATATATTTCCTCAGCTGAGACACATGAAACACATCGTGGATTCCTTGCATTGCCGTTGGAAACTAAAGATGATAAGCCACTTGGCCTATACATTCTAGGATAGGAAATGGACCAATATAACGCAGACTAAGCTTTCCACGCTTCCCAAACCTCAAAATGCGCTTCATCAGAGATATCTTTACAAACACCATATCTCCAGGCTCAAACTACAAAGGTGTCAGCCCAGAGCTGCCAACATTCTATCGAATCAGACGAACCAGAGTAGCATACTGCTGAATCATATCAGGCCCTACTGCGCTAGCTTTGATCGTGCTGTGCCACGCTCAATCCATCTCCCCATCACCTGTCCTGATCACTCCATCGCATCCCTACCTTGACCAGCTCGCCAATGGTGTGCACCTTGTGCTGAACAGACCCGAGGGAAGGGAGAATGAGAGAGAGAAAGAGAAGGTTAGAATGAGGGAGGAAAGAGGGTGAAGGAAGGTAAATAGAAGAAAATTCAAAGGAATATGACAAGAACACCCATATAAAGCCTCATACGGTGCTATACCGATGCTGGAGTGACTCCATGAACCCTACCAATCCAGGTAACACGATCTCAGTATATCTTCTAAAGTCTGAATAGTCTTCTCTAACTGACTATCTGACTCCAGATGATATGCTGAACTGAAAGTTAACTCTGTGCCCAATGCTTTTTGGAATCTATGCCAGAAGCCATTAGTAACTGTGGGTCACGATCTGACAGAAGTGAAACAGGAAATCCATGCCATGGCACAATCCTATCAACATAAAGCTTGGCCAGTTTCTGAACACTCCAAGCGCCCTTAATAGGCAATAATCTCGCCGTCTTTGCTAACTGATTAACCAATAGCTAGATTCCATCAAAGCCTTGTGAAGTCCAAGGTAAACCCACAACAACCTCTATCGTGACATGATCCCATTTCTACATCGAAATCTCTAACGATTGAAGCATTCCTTCAGGCTTTTGATGTCTGGCCTTACCTATTGACATGCCAAACATTAGGACACAAATGCGGCTACATCCTTCTTCATGCCTAGCCGCCAGAACTACCTTTTCAGTTTGATACATCTTGGTAGTACCAGGGTGAATGGTAAATCGAGATCCATGGGCTTCACACAAGAAAACATTCCTCAACACATCAACTGCTGGAACGCACAGCCTACCTCAAAATTTGACAACCAACTCATCATCAAATTCAATATCATGCATCAGCATGATGCGGGACAATTCAGAATCTGCCTGCTGAGCTTCCTTAATCTGCTGATAAATAGTTGTACTCATCACAAGACTGGCACACACAGCTATCATCAAATCAGAAAGAATGTCCATGTTGAAGGTCTCACAAGGAAGCCATTCCCTACTATAGAGAAGTAGGCGATCCATCTCCCTACCTCAAGTGAAAATTGCATGCATCGAAGCAACTAAACCATTCCAAAAACTGCCAATGCACAAACTACGCTGGCCTTGAATCTATCGAAGGATCGCGCCAATGTACGCTCCATCCGTCATTCCATCGCACTCCACGACCACTCCATAATGTCCCTACCTCGGCCAGCTTGCCACGGTTGTGTGCCCTGCTTTGAGAGGAGCAGAGGAAAGAGAGCAATGAGGGAGAGAGTGGAACATGAGAAATGAGAAGGAGGAGAGGGGAGGAGAAAAGAAATAGAAGAAAATTAGGAATTTATTTCAAAAATCCACTGATTCAAAAAAACACGTACATACCAGTAGTGACACCAGATTTCTATTGCGAAAATCACCACTGTAAGCCCTAATCCATGAGTGGGATAATTCTCCTCATGCTATTCTAACTACCGGGGTGCATAAGCAATAACCTTTCCATATTGCATAAACACTGCACCCAGACCTACTCGAGAAGCATCCGTGCATACCACGAATCCACCCGAGCTAGAAGGTAAAACTAGCACTAGAGAAGAAGTGAGTAGCCTTTGCAATTCATCAAAGCTCTGCTCACACGAATCCGACTAGACAAAAGGAAAATCATCATGCGTCAATCTAGTCATCGATGCGGCACTTTGTGCAAAGTCTTGAATGAATCTTCGATAATAACCAGCAAGACCCAAAAGACTCTTGATCTTTGGCACTGTCCTAGGTCTCTGTCATTGAAGAGCAGCTTTAGTCTTAGCTGGATCAATTGCAACTTCGTCACCAGAAATTAGATGACCGAGGAAATGATCCGCCTATAGCCCGAATTCACACTTATTTTTTTTTCAAACACCGGCCCTCAGTGTCAAGAACTGGTCGAGTGCACAACCTCCCCAGAGGGGAAGTGTGTTCTCACTCCTTCAGGGAGACACCTTGGCCCTAATTTTTATTTGATTTTGAATGGTAAAGCAATACAATTTCAACGGGTCATACCCCAGACTATAACATTTACAAAGCTAAGGAAAATCAAGAGAGGAAGAAAAAAATTGAATGCATTTTTAGGGCCTGAAGTAAAAAGGATAGTGTCGACGCATAAACTCCATAGCGTCGACGCTTTCTCATGCTACTTAAGCGCTGTACTGCAGCGTCAACGCCTAAAGGGAAGACAGGGAGACAGCGTCGATGCTAACAAGCATATTCCAGTAAGCAGCGTCGACGCATAGGCTCTGGCGTCGATGCATAGGCTCTTGCTACATAAGCGCTGTACTGCTGCGTCGACGCCAAGAGGGAGGCAGGGAGGACAGCGTCGACACGGATGGTCCATGGGCGTTACTCTGCTCAACTACTGCTCCTTTGCGTTGACGCTTCTTAAACAATTACTGGACTGCGTCGACTCCTTTGTAGCATGGCGTCAACGCCATTCCGGCTCCACAAGCACAGGTTAGAACCGGAAAGCAGGTAGACCTGCCTTGTCCACCCGGTAGGCCCCTCTGACCAACCAAGGTAGATCTTTCTCTCTGGTGAAGAAAGAGTTAGCTGGAGCATAGCAAGCCAAAGACGCCAAAGAATCAGCCACTTGGTTTCCCTCCCTATATATTGAGCCGCGATTCTACGATTGGAGGGTGTAGATGCATGCTAGGTTGCTTGGGGGTGAGTTCCCCTTCATTCCCCCCTCAATCGGGGTGATTTGGGGCTCGGAATGGAGTTTTCCGGCGAGGTTCGCCGTTCTCGAGACGGCGGGAAGTACACGATCCAACAGGAGCCGTGTACATCCTTGCGCGGCCCTGAGATGGACCGTTTAATGGCCCTGGAGCATCGGTGGAGTACACGGTCCATCGTTCAACCGTGTACCCCTTGGATGGCCCATGGGCAACTGCGTACCCCGTGGGGTCAGCGTGACTCCTGAGGCGTTTTGACCGTTGTGTCTTGACCGTTACACAGTGTTGGGATGGCACGGCCTAGGGCTTGGCCGTGTAGTCCTTTGAACGGCCTAGGGTTGGCCGTTCCATTTCTGTGTCGTTGGATGATCGAACGGTCCAGTGAGGCCCGTTCATCTCCTTGCACGGCCCAGGACTGGCCGTGTAGTCCTTTGAACGGCCCAGGGTTGGCCGTTCTGTTTTCGTGCCGTTGGGTGACTGGACGGCCCCAAGAGGGACCATTCTGATCACCAAGTGACCTACCATTGGACCGCGTGGGTCCTGAACGGCCTGAGCCTGGCCGTGTGTGGTTCCCGTTTTGTCCAGGGACAGGACGACCTTCCCTTGGGCCGTTCATCTTCTGGAACTGTCCCAGAGGGGTCGTGCAAGAATGGCACGACCCATGAAGGACCGTGTACGCTGGTTTTAGGCAATTTATGGCAGACCATTTCACTCCCTGAGGCGGTCCATTGACCGTCCGTTTACACCGGAGCGGCCCATGATGGACTGTTTACTGTCTGAGGCCTAACCGGTGGTTCCTTCCGTGTCGATTCGAGTCTCGGATGAGTGGACCTCGATCCACATGCCGACCCATGGTCTGAATGATGCGGGGCATCATGTGGGGGCCATGTGTAGGGTGCCGTGGGGTCCCGGGAGGTGGCGTTCTCGACTTGCGTCACCATGAGTCGGTGTCATGCGAGGAGTGATCTTTGTACTTATCCAGTTCCGAGGTCATTTCTCGTGGCTTGAGAGTATGTTCTTTCTGTGACACGTCCACTAGTCGTAACCTTCTTACAGTACGCGAGTGCTGACCCACCCGGGAGTGGTGGAGTTGTCGACCCGAGTGAGACGGTGAGTAGGCTGATTACCGTAGGGCCCCCACGTATAGCCGAGTCCGGGCTTAGGGAGAATTACCAGCTAGAGGACAGGCCTAGGGCGTATGGTCTGAGTGTGCACACGAGGTTGGGCCTCATTTCCCTTTGTTGTACCTCCGCCCCTTGCCACCCCATCTCCACCAACACCACCCTGCACAGCCCAGCTCGCATGCAGCAGCAGAGGCACGAATTGCAGAGCCTGCCCCGAAGTCACCTGGGATCTTCAAGAGGTGCACCATACATCGCCGAAAAGTTCATCTAGGCAGCTTTGCAGCCGTGTTGGTCCCGTCTACATCGGACATCCCTACTGTCCAGAGTACCCATTCTCCCCTGACTGCGCAGAGTTTCCCTGGATGGAAGACAGAGCCACAGTGCAGAAGCTACTGCGACCTCATCTCTGCTCTCCTGGGTGCGCCATTTGACCAAGACGAGATACCACCAGTCTTCTTTCCAATGCAGCAAGCGGGGCCACGTTTGGAGTCCGAGAGTTTCCGTTCCAATTTTCTCCCCCCAGGTGCGTTGATCAGGCCACTCAGGACCTGAACTGACCCCCTCACATTCAACAAGTTCCCTCTCTCTGCCCCAATGTCGCCTGGTGCTCTTCCTGGTGGCTGCTCGAAGAAGACTCGACCACAGTTGCACTCGACTTGGTCCCGCCACATTTGGACTTCGGGAGCGGCTGTGGCGACTACATCCATTTGCTACTGTACCCTGGACCCAATCCGAGCCAGAGCACAGAGGACCAGATCCTGAGTCTTCCCCGGCCAGTGACGACGTCGGGATCGCCCACAGAAATTCACAGGCGTGCCTGGGTCCGTCAGCGATGTTTTGGCACCTGCTTCGAAGACTTCCAAGTTCGGTGGAGTGCGTGGCGGCGTCTACAGTGATTTCTTGTCCTGTCATTTTAGACCTGGACAGACCCGGGGAAGTGCCCAATCGGCACTAGTTTAGCTAATCTCCCCTCCCCGTCTGGCCGGCTTAGCGCCCCTCCCTGTGTGGAAGTAGTGTTTGATTGTACCCCTTAAATTTCCCACCCCTAGTCCAACCCTCCTGCGTGGGGAGTAGTGCATGTAATATTTGAACATGGGAAGCTACACCGACGCAGTGTGCGGGGAACCCATACTCCCCCGCTCACCCACATCTCCAAACGGGGCTGGTTTCTTCAAACCAATCGGGTAAATTCTAAACCTTGCTCCCATTATCAGTATTTATTTTTTTAATATTCGTGGGATTGCTCTGCTGGTAGTGAGAGAGCACCCGACCCTGGAGTACTCCACTTCCGTGTGGTCACCGTGGTTTTGTGAGAGAAAGTGACCCAATGCCCCACTTAGCACCCGGTTAGCCCCTTGAGTGTGGGCATCGTACTCTCGGGAGGGAAACCAGCCGTAAGAATACACGTTGTTTAGACGCAAGTATTCTAGGAGATCCCTCTGCTGGGGGGGGGGGAGGCCTCAGGGCAAATGCGTCCTGGCGGTAGGCTCCAAAGGACGAGTCACAGGAGTCCTCTGATACGGACCAGGAGAACTAAGAGGCTCAGATCCGCGCTGATGTAAGGGACCCTATTGCTGGGCAAACTAAAACTCTGACTCGAACTGCTCGAGCTCGAGAGCGACATGATAGGCATTTTCCAAAGTGGTCACATTACGGCAAAATAGCTCATATTGGTAAGGCATCCACAACCCTCTTCGGAAATGTGAGACGATCATAGTGCTCTCCTTTGTGACTCAACACTGCAAATAAGATTCATCAAACTGGGCGATATATTCGGACACGGGTCAGTTACCCTAGGTAAGACTCTGCGAGCTATCAATAAGACGTGGACGATACGTGGTAGGAAGGTACTTTTCCCTCAACTTGACCTTCATCCCATCCCAGGTCTCGACTTGAGGCTGATGTCGCTGCATCAATAGGCTCTCCACATTTGTCCAGTAAGTCTGAGCCTTCCCTAGCAGCTTCATCTTCGGGAAACGGACTCTCCGGTGGTCCGTCATATCAAACCACTCGAAATACCGATCCATACTAGCCTCCCAATCTAAGTAATCCTTCCGGGTTTAAAGGCTCGTCAAAAGTGAGAGGGTCCATACGTACGCTCCGTAGAACGCAGTCGTCCTCATCGAGATCACGAGGCCATCTTTGGGCATGACGGCCATGACCATAACCCCCATAGTCATTATCAGACTCTTCATCAATATCGGGGACTCTTTGCCTTCTCACATCAACCCCTTGAGCCCTAGGAATTGCGGGCAATGGAACTACCTCTGGTTGTCCCAATGCCGACACATTGCACCCCTAGGGAGACTCACTCTAGGGTGGCCATTCTCCTAATCAGACATTGAATGGATTGGTCTGATGCTTTGGCCTTATCCTCTAGGGCCTTCATCCTACTCTCTAGACACGTGCCTAAGCCATCCATTCATTCCATGAGGGTCATGACCATCTCTGCCACTGAGGGCTCTCCGGGTGTACGAGCCTGGGGGTTCGACATGGGTTGTGGTGGTGGTAAGTATTGGGCACCCTGACAAGTGGGCATGCAATGATGCAGAGGTTGGAATGCACTGACTAATGGGAGAGACATAACCTGAGCTCAAACCAGTATCTAGTACTTGGCGGAGATATCAATCCGAGGACCAATCTCACCCAAGGAGGCTACCTTCCAAATAGGCTTAACCAGAACAGTTAGCAATCGGTGGCCAGCATAGGAGAACTGTTAGCACGTGGCGATGTGCTTTCTCTCTACTTCTGGACCACCGACACTACCTTAGGAGGGAGGTAGAAGTGAGGGGAGGCCGAACAGAAGGGTACATCAAGCGTCACAGCTGGGCCAAGAGGGGCAACTCTTCAAGCGTCTTTCCTCTTCTGCCTCTTCCTGGTGGAGGCCTCTTCGCAGACGGGCAGTTAGGCGTTTGTTCATGGAGTTACCGGATTCGTTGACCGATGACCTTATGGAGATGGTCCTCACGGAACAGAATGCTTTTGTCGGGCTTTTACATAATGTGCTTCTGACTGTTGTTGGTGCATCTGCCTTTGGACTGGTTCGTTTTGCTACCTTTGTCTTAAATACTGCTTCTCTCGCCATCTTCTTGTTGCATCTGTTGGCCCAGAGTAGATGGCGAACAAGAAGGGAGGTTGAATTATCCCCCAGTCGAGATGGCGGATTTTAAAAACTATCTAAACTAATTACAGTAGAATAACAATTAACTACATTATTTAGCCTAAACAGACATGAGATTAAAATATTCTCTCAAGCTTCCCGATCTCACTCGAATAAACTATGCAATGGATGATAGAACCTACGCCAAACACGGATAGCGGATGAAGCTATGTGCGATCATGCAGTGAATAAAAATCTATTAAATTGACATGTGAACGGAGATAGAAGAGATGAACAATCACACAGGCAATCACAATGGACACAGAGATTTTTAGGTGGTTCGGGACCACGATGGGCTCCCTATGTCCACCCCTCACCGAACCCGGTGAGGCTTCACTACATGCTACTAACCGTAGCAGAACGGGGACGAACCCCAATACCACACACGCTGCTTCCGCAGTAATTCAAACACACGGGGCCTTCCCCAAAGACGCTGCCACTGCAGCACACACATACACAATGTCGGGGAACACACCTCGTACAAATTCCTCACATGGAGACACAGCTCCGTAGACACACACAAATATTTTGATGTTCAGAAAACCAAGAAAGATCATATATGCGCACAGTAGATTACAACCCAAGAAAAACATCTCAAAGAAATGGGTAAGAGATATAGAATGTTTTCCCCTTGGTTCTCCAATAGTCATAAGAGGGTATTCCTTGAAGCTTAGGTTGGAGAAAGTTGAATCTGCATGATGTCGGAATAGACAGTCTTCCATCTTGAACATCCGATGTATGTTCCTTCAAATCTAAGCTCCAATCGTACTTGCAAACACCAAGAACAAATGAATCAATATGCTCACCATTTTTCATTTTTCAGTATTTTTTCAGTATCTTTTCACCTTTCTTCTCTTCTTCCTCTTTCTTCCCTCTCCTCCAACGTGAGTGCCCCCTCCTCTCTCCCTTCGATCGGCGACGACCGCGGCGCGTCCCCTCCGACTGCAGATGGCGCAGGGCGACAGCGTGGCGACTACGGCGACGGTGTGACGTCCGAGGCGGCGTAGAACTCGTGGGGTTTCGTGAAGGTTCGAGGGTTCTAAAAGCGTTCTTCGTGATTTCGACATCGATTCGGCGAAGCTTTCGCTCCATTAAGGTAGGGGGACGAATCCCTATGCTCATCCCGTCATCCCACGCGATTTGTAGGCCGAATGGGAGCCGAGAGGGGTGTTTATGAGCGGGTTAGGGCAAAATCATGTTTTGGGGAGAGTTCGCCCGATCTATGGATTGGAGCCACGATTCGACGTTTTGATGGCCTAGAATCATGCTAGGGTCCCCGGGGGGCTTCCCCATTTGATTTCCCCCTCCCGTGGAGGTATGGGGGCGTGGTTGCAATTTTTGTGTTGAATTCGCCGTTTCGTCGCCGGGACGCTGTGGCAGTGGTTCCAGTGACCGCCACAGTGTGTAACACGCCTGGGCAGGTGCGTTACACTCCCTTTGTTTTGGGCATTGGCGTTCGTGGGCCTGACGGTCCCACGATAGACCACCAGGTGACTGTGACGCGCCTGTCGTGGTCCGTCACAGTGTTTCGACAGTTGGTTTTTGACCGTTGGGGGTCATAGTCGCCTGACGTGCCTGGGGTGGGGCGTCAGGATGGTGTGACGCCCCTAAGAAGGCGCGTTAGAGCTAACGCATCCAACCTTCCACCTAACACACCTGAGATGGTTCGTTAGGTACTGTAACGCCCCTGGAGGAGCGCGTTACGTTCTGTGTTTGCTCGTGACCATGGCGCACCTGTGTTGGTCCGTCAGGTGCTGTGACGCATCAAAGTAAGTGCGTTCCAGTCCATTTCACACCGAGTGTCTGACGCGCCTGAGTTGATCCGTCAGGTTACTGTGACGCACCAAGTTTGATCTGTTACAGTCTGTGACGCACCAGGTTTGGCACGTCACGGTGCGTTTTGCACCGTTGGCCTGACACCCCTGTGTTGGGCCGTCAGACCGTTGTGACGGCCCAGCGGTAGACCGTCAGAGCTTGTGGCGCGCCTGGGTAGGTCCGCCAAGCTCTGGACTGCACCGGGTGGTTTGCAGTCCCGTTTCTTCTCCGACTGTGGTCACCGTGCGACGGTGCTGGTACGTGGGACGGTCCCCGTACATTTCACAGCACTAGGGGTTAATGGAAGACCCAAGTGTGTGATGGGGAACTTGCATATTTGACAGCCTAGAATAACAGCAGCTCTCTTGACAACTCTCTGCTCCATATTCATGCCGAGTACCCAGCTCTTATCAAAGTTGACCTTAAGGCTGCTAACCCCTTGAAGAAGCTCCAGCATTAGCCTGATATTATACAGCTAGTCCTCACCCCTCCTCCACAAATAGAATAGTGTCATCAACATATTGAAGATGGTAGATGACTTGTCCCTGGGGATTGACCTGGATCCCCCTAATGAGACCATGAGATTATGCTCTCAGTCACATTCTAGAAGTGGGGACATTTGGTCCCTCTGCCTGAGCCCATTACCACTATGGAAGTATCGTGATTATTTCTCATTGACGAGGATAGCAAACCTAGCTGATTGGAGGCAAGCCTTGATCTAGCCAACCCATTTGTCATCAAAGCCTATTTTGATAAGAACATCAAACAGACACTGCTAGCTAACCTGGTCATAAACTTTTTGAAGCAAAGCTTTAGCACCAGTCCCCGCCTTCTCTGTTCATTAGAGGATGTAAGTATTCATGGGCAACCAAAAAATTCTATTATATGATGCGCCCTCTAATAAACCCCTTGGTAACTATTGACCATCTTGTTCCTGATACAGTCAAGCCTCGTAGCCAAACAATTTTGTGATAATTTTGTAGGTCTCATTACTAATCGGCCTATAGTCTCTCAAGCTCTCTGCACTTTGCTTCCTAGGAATAAGGATGAGCAATCTTGTTGATACCTCCCAAGTGGGCCCTCCCTTCTTGAAATTTTCAAATTGCTCGAAGAACATCCACCTTGATGATATCTCGACATTATTGGTAGAACACTAGTGGGGACCAATCTGGACCAGGAGCTTTGTCCCCTGCAAGAGAGGAGGGCCTTCCTCACCTCTTCCTCTTCAAAAGGATGGGAGAGATTTCTGTTGTCTTCTTCTATAAGGTGAGGGAGGAGGTCCGCATCAATAGACGATCTGACTGGCACTTCCTCCGTGAAAAGCCGCGAACAGCAGTGTAAGACATGCCTCTTTATGTCTTTTGGCGCAGTAAATAGGTGATTACCATCCTCGATGCACTTGATACAGTCATACTATTGAGCCTTCTTCCTGACGCCATCCTCTGGAAATAAGATGTGTTCCTATCACTGTCCTTTACCACCTTTCCCTTGACCTTTACTTCCAGTAGATTTGTTTTTTATAAGGATCTCTTCAAAGTCACTCTTGAGCTTGTCCCGCTGAATCTTGGTCCCAAAGGTACAATTCAATAAAAGAAAAGTACAAAGCCTTGGGGCATACCTCGGCTAGAAAGAGCTGGCGACGCTAAGACACTCGGCACTGCACGAGACCTCTGAATGGCGAGGAGGCACACTAGACTTAAAAAGAAAAGGGATGAGTCTCATCTCATTGGCTCAGTAGAGGTCCCGCGGATCCCCCAACATAACCGAATGTACGAGCAATGCACTAAAGAAAAGACGTAAAGAACAATAAGTAAGAAAGATAGTAAGGCAGAAAGAATAACACAAATGCACATAACCACACTGAACTACTAATTGTCAACATGTCTGCACAACAAAAACAACCTCGAGTCTCGAGCATAAACCATAGCGAACCATATTCTCATAATTTGGACTAAACAATTAGATCAAGGAAACCTGTCTCAAATGTCTCTACTGAAGGATGAACACTAGAATCTAGGCCCTGAATTAGACTCTCGATCAGTCCAAGGAAGGACGCAATTATACTACTTAAACAAGCCTCTCGAAGGTAGCAAGGAACTACACTTCAATCACGCCTAGTAAGAACACAAAGCTGCCAAAACTCTGAACCTAGCCACATGTAACCCACGAACCAATATTGTACCATTGGATGCCCTTGGTCACCTAAATAGTAAGCCACAATGGTAAGAAACTAGGGTCACCACACTCGAGTGACAAGAGTAATATCCACTAGAGGCACGGCCAAATGCATCCACTGATGAGTTAGTCTATAGCCTCAAGTGTCTCCCTATATGTCCTAGGTGGAGACTGAGACACCGTGCATGGAACACAAGATAAGGGTCTAGTCAGGGTCATGCTTGTTAGCACGCGTTCGAAGTCCCCCACCATGTGTGCACACACTAACTGACTATGTTATGTCAGGCCCTCTAGCTAATTTTTCTCCCGGCCCAGACTCAAGCCGCCAAAGTGAGAGGCCCTACGAAAACTAGTCCCAAACCATCTCTCTCGGGTCAAGCTCTCCACTACGCTCAAGTGGGTCGGCACAAGCGTACCCAGGCAAGCTACGACTAGTGGAAGAGAGGTCACTCTAAGTAAAGACCTAGTGTGAAACTATCAACATGTAACTGATCGTGGACATAAGCATGCATGTCGCATGAAACATGAGACCAAATTGCAAGGCAGATGGCCATCGAGGTTACTATCCTTGGAAAATATGAACTATTTACGATTCCCCACCATGGGATACACCTACGTAGTCTAAACCAAGTCATCTAGCATCGCACCATGAGACAGCCCTCGTGGGGTTCACATTAATACCTGATCGATCAACCGCCAGCCCGTATAGGTCGATCGAAAATTCCAGAACACAGAAAACTACAGGAAAGGACCTGATCGGTCGCCCGCCAGCCCGTATAGGTCCACCGAAAATTCCAGAAATGTCAAAAGCCAACACCTGCAGATTATCGATCGACTGCCAGCCTAGATCGGTCGACCGTTGGCACCGAAGCCCTCTTTTGTTGACTTTTTATTTAACTCGTGGGGAGATTCTTTTGGAGGATTTGTTTAAGCCCATTGCCCCCAATCAAGGAGGATTTTGTGGATCTGATCTAAGGTTTGTCTAGGACCATTCAAGGGGTTATAAAACTTTCATTTGGAGTCATAAACCCAACTATCCAAGGGGATTCAAGGAGAGATCAAGGGGAGGCTGTCCAAGGAGGAAGAGGAGGAGTACTGTAGCCATGAACAGTACTGTGTGCAGCAAAGATCTTCAACCATCTCCAAGCCATTCAAGGTACATCTGAAGCCAACATCCTCCGATCAAGTGAAGAAGCAAGCAAGGGTTCCATTGAAGATAAAAGGTGCTGTCCAAGGAAGAAAGAACAACAAGAAAGGCTACATGAATAGTGATTCATCTAGTCCATCCTTCATCCATTCCCAAGCTATTCAAGCTCAATCTGAAGCCACTCAAGAGAAGAAGAAGGCAATGGTCAAGACTTGCAGCATACACTCAGAAGAAGACAATACCAGGAGTTTTTCTCAACTATGCTTCATCATCCTTTGTGCTTTGAGTCTTAAATTTGTGTTCTTCATAATCAGCAAACACTTGTGTGTGTGGATCGTTGTGGATCCATAGTCGTGTGTGGTCATTGTGTTCTGTTCATGTGTGTGTGCATAGGTCTTCCTACATCTACGTGTGTGTGTGGATGGATCTATTTAGATCCGGTTGTCTTAATGTGTGGAGTGCTGCACTTGTGGCAGCATGTGTTTGTGTTGGTGATCCGGTTGTCGGATCGTGCTGTATACATCGTCTTCGTGTGTGTGTGTGTATTGGGGTGCGTCCCCGTGTGTGTGTGCAGGCGTCACTCTGCGTGTGTAGTTGGAGCATCGTCTACGTTTGGGGATTTATCACCGAGTGAAGCCTCAGCGGGTTTGGTGAGGGGTGGACGTAGGATTGCCATCGTTGCATCTGAACCACCTTAAAAATCGCTGTGCATTGTGTTAGAATTGTGTGGTTTGTTTCATTTCGTCTACCCCCATTCTATGTGAGTGTGAGTGTACATTATAGTTCAGATTTTATCCTCGTTCACCTTGCATAATCTATCTAGTAGTGTTGAGGAATCATGTAAGAAATTGAAATTACACAGCTATTATCCAGAATTAGTCCATTTGCACCGTCTACTACTGGCTTAGGATGTTTTCCATATGATTAATGAATTTTCCCATTTATTATCCGTGCTTGCTAGTCATTTCAAGATATCGCCTCGATGTCAGATAGTTTCGGTTCCTCAAGAAGCGAGCAATGTTCCTCAATATGTCCTTGCTCTGGCTCCCATTATTCTGGCTCAAGAGGATGTGCCTGGCAGTCACAGACGCCCTTGGAAAGAATTTTTGCTATTTCATCCGTCGACTTTTGAAGGCCAGACTAATCCAGATGTCGCCATAGTATGGTTGGATGCGACCGAGCGCGTGTTTCGCTCTATGGAATGCGTGAAAGATAAGAAAGTGATGCTCGGCACTTTTCAGCTCCAGGGCGCGGCGCTGACGTGGTGGAATACGGAATGGGAGATTTCTTTCCAGTCTCGCCCACTCCGGTAAATTTCGTGGGCTGAGTTCGTTGCCACCTTCGAGCTTGCCTTCAATCCGGCTTACCTCAGGATGGATAAAATGTACCAATTTTTACAGCTCGTCCAGGGAGGAATATCGGTGCTATAATACCGAAATAGGTTCATGGAATTGGGCCGTTATGCGCCTCATGTGCTAGTGAATGAAGCATTGAAGACGGAGCAGTTTCTTCGTGGTCTCTGTGTTGAATTAAAGCAGCCGTTGATTGTTGCTCGCGTGACTAATATGAATGAGGTAGATCAGGCTGCGACAGCGTTGGAGTTGGATTTGGCGAGATCCCAGACTCCTTCTCAAGCAGTGTCGGTTCAGCCGACAGTTCAGCTTCCATCTGGTTATCCGCCTCCTGTTCCAGATTTTTCTTCAGCCACTCCAGCTGTTAGTGGTGTTGCTTCTTCAGGCAAGTCTCAGTTCAGGAGATTCAAGAATAAGAAGAGGTTCAGGAAGCGATTTGACCAGCAGGCATTGTCCGGTGCAGTACAGCAGTCAGCTCCTTCCTTCCAGCAGCGTCAAAGTTCTGCTAAAAGTCAATTCAAGGGTTGTGCGCGGTGTGGTGGCAGCCACCCAGGCAAACCATGTTCTTTGCCGGCGGTATGTTTTCGATGTGACCAGCCAGGTCACGTGGTGAGAGACTATCCTTTGCGAGCGATTCCAGTGCAATTTGCTCTGGCAGCTCAATCTCAGCCATCTCAATAGCAGTTCAGGCCTCCACTTCCACCACTGCCTCCATCTCAGCAGTTCCAGCAGATTCACCCTCAGGCTTCAGCAGCATGCTCCTGCTGTACCGGTTCCTGCCCAGGCTGCACCTGTTCCTATTCCGCCTGCGGAGTTACCCGGTGGTCGTGGACGAGCGCTGAAAGAATTTCTGCTGTTCCATCCACCGACATTCGAGGGTCAATCAGACCCGGAGGTAGCGAGGGAGTGGTTGGATGCCACTGAACATGTCTTCCAATGCATGGAGTGCACCGAGGATGAAAGGGTAATGTTGGCTTCTTATCAACTTCAAGGTACTGCACGCACGTGGTGGACCACGGAGTGGGAGGTTGCCTTCCGTTCCCATCCACTTCGACAGATCACATGGGCGGAGTTCGTTGCTGCATTCGAACATGTCTACACTCCAGCCTGTCTGAAGTTAGCCAAGATGTATCAATTTCTAGAGCTGACACAGGGTGAGATGTCAGTACTGCAATATTGAGATAAGTTCATTGAGTTGGGCCGGTATGCACCTCACATCTTTGCCGATGAGACTGTGAGGACTCAGCAGTTTCTGCGCGGACTGAAAGTAGAATTGAGCATGCCGTTGTTCGCTACCCGTGTGACTGAGTTGGATTCTGCATATCAAGTCGCCGTCGCGTTAGAGTTAAAGTTGGCGAGGACTCGAGAACTTCTTCAGACTGGGATGGTTTCGTCGGTCGTGCAGCATCAGCCGCCCCACCAGTCGTTTGTTTCAGGAGCTTCTCCCGCTTTCTCTCCTACCGATGGTGCTTCCTTCCTGCAATCTCAGAGCAGGGTTTTTGATTTAAGAAGAAGAAGAAGAGGTTCGATCAATCGACATTTTTTGATCTGAGTCAGTAGTCCGTTTCTTCTGTTCGACCACGTCAGGATTTTGTTACTTTTCATCCAAGGTTGTGCTCTAGGTGTGGTGGCAGTCATCTGGGTGTGTTGTGCTCTCTGCTGGTTATCTGTTATCATTGTGATTAGCCAGGGCACGTTTCTTGAAACTATCCGTTGAGGCCGCAGACGGTGCAGTTCTCACAGACTTCTCAGTTGCAGCAGTCGCAGTTCCATCTTCCTCTGTCGCCTCAACCTCAATCGTTCCATCGACCAGTTCCTGCTCCTTCTCAGCAGTCGTCTGCAGCTAGCCATCTGCCGAGAGCCAGAGTTACACACATCACTCGTGCGGAAGCGTTGGCAACTAATTTGATTGAAGGTACAGTTTCGATTTATGAGCGCTCAGCGCGTGTTCTTTTCGATTTAGGTGCAACCCATTCTTTTATCTCTGAAGATTTTATTGCGCGTATCAAAAAGTCGGTGAATGAAGTTTCCTGTGAGATGCTCGTGGCGGAGGCATATCCATGATGGCCTTTGTCTTATTAGGATCAATCTGGATCCCCCGTTTGCTCACTATAAGACCTAGTAGCTTCCCTGAAGAGACTCCGAAAATACACTTCTTCGGCTTCATTTTAAGCTTATACTCCCTAGCTCTCTACAGCACCTTAGCCAGAATAGCGGGGTGTTCTTTCTTAGTTCTCGACTTCACCAAAATGTCATCCACGTAAGCTTCCATGTAGATGTGCATCATGTCATGAAATATGGCCATCATCGCCCTTTGATAGGTGGCACCCGCATTCTTCAAGCCGAACGGCATGACCAGATAACAATACGTGCCCCAGGGCGTGGTGAAGGAGGTTTTCTCTTGGTCCTCAGGAGCGAGACGGATCTGATTGTAGCCTGAATAACCATCCATGAATGACAAGGCTTCATACTCGGTGGTATTATCCACTAAAATATCTATGTGAGGCAGCGGGAAATCATCCTTGGGACATGCTTTGTTTAGATCCCTGAAATCGATACAAATACGTACCTTTCCATCCTTCTTGATAACAGGGACAATGTTTGCCACCCACTGGGGATATAGAAGAACTCTAATGAACCTGGCCTTGTATAACTTGTCGACCTCTTCCTTTATCCTTAAGGTCATGTGGGGGTGAAGCCTTCTTGATCTTTGTTTAATAGGCGTTGCCCCTGGCTAAGTACTAGTCGGTGTTCTACCAAGGAGGGGTCAAGACCTGGCATGTCCTCGTAAGACCAAGTGAAAGAATCACTGTACTCCCTTAAGACCTTTATTAAATCAGCTTTGACTGCTGGAGGGAGATTAGCAACAATGATGATGGGTCTAGGATCTTCTTCGGTTCCCAGATTTATTTCCTCTATAGGTTCATCCACTGCTGAAGATGGCTCGTCGAATCTCTTCAAGCCTTGAGCATATAAGTTAGCAGTGTCATCTACGTCGCTGTCCTCATAATCGACTGGGTCCTTCTCATCCATGACTTCATAGACACCTAATCCATCATCATTCCACACCCCGTCTATTTCCTCTTCATCTTCTTCAGTTACGATCACCGTGGCGATGAATTCTGGACACTTCAAAAGAGCACGATATCACTGAGCTAGATCTTGCAAGAACCTATCAGGAATGGATTTGGAATGACGCGTAAGCGGGCGCAGCTTAGGCTTGGACAGGCTAGATGACCTAGAACAAGACCCTACTTCTCTAGACCTAGACCCTACTGTTGATATTTATTTGTTTGTTTTGGTGTTTTCCCTTCCTCGAGTGTTGAGAATATTACTGCTTTTACAAGGAGTTTGCTTCCTCAGGTATGACTTAGGAGTAGTGCCAACAGGTAGAGCTCTGATTTGCTTCACACCCTCGCCACCTGCCCGCCCTAGTGTAGAGGTGGAACTCGAGGGAGCTGCCGCCGTTGACGTACCTAGCAGCTTACTTGGCCTATTGGCTGGCCAGCTTTGTAACCCTCATAGAGAGGAGGGAGTTCTACGAGTAGAGATGATCTACCCAGCTTGTTTGATGGCCAGTGGACGCAGGATTGCTATTGCTCCGACCGTGCTAGCGAATATCTATCATTGCTTTGGAGCTCTGACTTCACATTCATCGCCCAGAGACAAGCATACCTTGATGCCCACCCATTATCTGAGTGCATAGGCCGGCTTGCTGTTGCCAGAGCTATCGCAAAGGACGTCAATAGACAATCTAGCTGCACCACTGATTTTTGCTTTTGCGGGTCACCCGGACCACGACGCAGCTCTATAACTTGCTAGCGCCCGCCGTACTTTGTCTTTCCTCCATATTAGGAAGGACGAGAGTTTGGAGTTTGATCACAGCTCTCGCTCGTACCGTCCCTACTCAGAGCGGCAGGGTGACACTGTTGTCTGCAGGTTGTCTTCCTAGGCCCTGCCTTCTCTCCATGCACTGGCCGATTGGGTTGTCTGCATACGGCCCGGAGTTCTGGTCTACGGCCGTTCCAGCACAGCAGTTCTTGAGCCATATTATCCGCACAGGTTTGCCAGGAACTTCGGGTATGATCAGGCCATACCCCCAAATGTAGACTTTCCCCTGGCACTTCGGCAGTATCGGCAGAGGGAGATTCACCTAGTAGCGGCTTCATGGCACGGCTTCCTCTTCCGTGGCGTGAGGGAGGAGTACCCTATTCCAGAGCAAACACGCAGAGGCTTCTTTGATATACACTATGCTCGCTGGTGGTTTAAAGTCAGCAACCTCCTCAGGCAGCGAGCTGACACTATTCGAGCTGCTGAGGAGCAACGCTTGAAGAAGGAAGACCTGCCTCCCTTGTCGCTAGCTCCTGAGTTTGTCAGATCTCACTTTTCTGGAGCTGCCAGAGCTATTCGTGAGATAGAGGCCCGCTGGAGGGAGGGGGGACTCCCCGTTCCCGTCGACAAGAGCCAGTATACTGGGGCTTTGAAGCCCTTGAGGAGCACACCCACTGCAGCTTGTACTTCTAGGTCTGCTCGTCGGAGAGTAACCCCTGGGCCTTCAGCGCCATATTCCTGGTGGGAGGATTTGAAGGCCTCTTGTGGTCTGAAGACCAAGTCCCAGTTACTCCCCCATAAAAAAAAACATCTTTTGCCCTTTTTTTTGGCTCCTTTTTCCTTGTTGACCCTCTTATGCTTGCTTAGCAGGAAATTGGAGTACATATCTCTGCTCTCTCTTGTTCTCCAAGTTATCTCCCACGGTATCTACTTGCCAAAAACCATGCACAGGACGTCGTAGTCACACTGCCTAGTCTGCTTCAACAACTCCATGTACTTATCTTCTGTGTGTCCCATGTTTGTGGGTCGTTGGGGAACCAAATCTACAAAAGGACAACCACCTGGAGGATTATTCTGCTACCCAGTCAGATCCTCTGCACTTGACAGCTTCCAGAAGGTTTTTCAAGAGCGATCGGATCCTCCACGATGGGTTGCTGATCTTGAAAAGCGAACACGGTGGGTTTTGGATCCGTTCTGGCCGAGCATGAAGGTGTCGACACTTTTAGACAAGGTGTTGGCACATCTTGTTCGAAACTTGAAGAGACAAGGCTTCCAAGTAAGACAAGTCGACACTTCGATGGCCAAGTGTTGACACATGTGCCACCCATATGTGTGGCTCTAGCCTCTGTGTTGAGACTTCTCTTGGAAGTGTCGGGACATGCATGCCAGATAGAGATGAAGCCCGTTGCACTGAACCCAAGGTGTCGACATTTTTTCCACAAGGTGTCGACACATGTTGCCAAACAGAAGCCAGCCAGAGATGGTTCAATCACAATTTTCTTCTACATGTGTCGACATGCTGTAGGAGGTGTCGACACCTTGCTCATGCCAGAGCTCAAATAGAAATAGTTCAAGGATGGTTTCTTCATGAACGGTCGACATGTCCAGATGATAGGTCGACACTTGAGTGTCCTTCACTTGAGCTTGTCCAAAACACAATTTAAACAAAATCATTAATCACACCACACGGATTCAACAATAAACTGTGACTTGTTATCATCAAAATCAGGGGACACAACAATATGCACAGACTTAACAGCGTTATATGTAGATGTGCACCGACCTTACAGTCACATATGCACAGACCTAACAGCATTATATGTAGATGTGCACCGACCTTGCAGTCTATCATGCAAATGTGCATCGACCTTCTGATGCAAAATGATAAATGTGCATAGACCTTTATATACTAGAATGCGAATGTGCACAGACCTTTGTTCTGCATAGGCTCGATGTGCATCGACCTTATATATATGACTAGCATGCATATGTGCATCGACCTGTTATGACCCATACTCTACATGTGCACTGACTTGACAGGCTAAATAGTGAATGTGCACCGACCTGATAATGCTACAATAGCTTAAAAACAATCTCCCTACCATGGCTTGATGAATTGACGAACATAGGGTTTTGGTAGAAGAGGAAGAGTATTTATAGGCTTTTATGAGTCCCTAACAAGTTAGAGTTTGAGTAGGGAGAGTATTACTAGTTTTAACCCTTTCCCAAGTCGATATTACCCTATTAAGTTCCCTATTCGACCAAGACTCTCGAACCGTTTCCGTTTACGATTCTCAGAGGAATGATGCCTTGATAAGGGGCGCTAATTAAAATGGTGGCACTACGAGGGGCGTTAGTTTATAAATTGACGTCCGGTGGGAAAAGCCCTGTTTTAGTAAATGGCGCCACTGAAAGGGGTGCTGTTTAATGTTTTATTCCAATTAGAACTCTTACCACTTTGTCCGAATTAATTGACGCCCTTGAAAGGGTCGTTACTTAATTAGGAGCATTCCTATCAGATTGCTTCTTATCCCTTTGAATAGTGCCAATTCTTTTCCTCATATCCGTCCTCATGTAGTAATTGCCTCTTAACTTTGGTCGACATGCCTTTCATCCCAGCATTAACTTCTGCCTTGAATTGGAGCAACTGTTGCTCAAGGCAGCTAGTCTGTTCTTTCATGGCTCAATTCATCGTTCCAAACTAGGTAGATAAGAATCGGTAGAGCGTACCAATCTCTGGTGCAGTGGATGTAGAAGGCCTAGAAGACTTAGGGTCAGCTATTGTGTGAACCTTAGGAGGAATATTCTGCTATTCTTATTCTTGAGCTTCTGCTTCTGGTGGTGGCAGTTCTTGTACAATCTCTACCCCTTCCTACACTGCAGGATCTGCCTAATGTTGATCATCTAATTGAACCTCAGCTTGTTGCTCTTGTTGTAGGTCCACTTCTTCATGCTGTGGGTCATCAAGATTCAATTGGATATCTTTCTTCTGATCTGGCAGTTGATGCTCTACCTGCTGCTATTCAAAATGCTACTGCTCTGGTTGTTGTTGCTGCTGGCGTGGCTGTTGCTTCTTAAAGTGCTGTTGTTGCTGCTCAAGCTACTGCTGTTGTGGCTATACATCCACTTGAGGAGGCAGATCTCCAGGTAGCTGCCTTTGAAGCTTTCCACCTATCCTTTTGATTTTCATGAACTTCTCTGTGAAGTTCATTGTATATATGTTGGTCATCAAAATGTCCTTGGATTTCCCACCCTCCAATGGGATATTCATCCTCTTGAAAATAGCAGTCAGATGGGCTGCATAAGGGAGATGTTTGCCGTTGTTTCTAAAGAAGCCAATAATCAGAATCATCAGGTTTGGCAAGTGTAGGGATTGGTGAAGGGGGGGGCTCCTCCCTAGATGTTGAACATAAAAGATATCCAGGTGTGAGCAGCCCGTGCTAAGATGAAGATAAACTCTACTTGAAGGACAATCTTGACAATGGAAATCTCACCTGCGGGTTGGCTCGGTTCAGCCCGACCAACCTCAAACTCCTCGAATGACGGGATGGGAGGTGGTGGAGGAACGGTCTCTGTAGAGTTGGCAGTTTTCGCCTTCCGGCGCATAGCCTCCCGCCGTCCAGCGGCCTGCGCCTCGCCCAGGGCCTTCTTCACAAGCGATTTCACCCGGGGCCTCTTCGCAGGACGGGATAAAGGAGTCATGGTCGAGGCCGGTGGTGCCTCCTCAAAATATGCCGACTTCTCTGCTTGCCGGAGAAGATTGCGGTATGTCGCCAGCTGGGTGCTGTCCGGATGGTCCGTGACGGAAAGAAAGTAAGGGGAGCGAGGAGTTAGTTACCATTCAGTGCTCGATAATGACCGACAGGGGTAAAAGAAGATATAATACATGCGCGTAATAGCACGTACCATGAGGGTCGGTATAAAGTCGAAGTGTAATTGGCCAGTAGCTCAGGGAGGACGCCTGGTCCCGACGGGCCACCTCCCGAACTAACCAACACACGTCCCCGATCATCCGGCAACGGTCGACAAGGGTGGCTAGGTCTGCATACTTCTTGGCTGACAGATGGCAATATAGGTTGAAGTGATCCATCCCCCATCCTTCGGCGTAGTGATAGGCCACGTGCAGACGCTGCCCTAGGATGGCTGCCGACCGAGCTTCGATCGCTAGCTTGTGCACTCGCAGGAGGACATAGAGCCAGGTGGTATCGGCGTAATTCTACGGCTTCCGCTCGTTCCTCCTCACGAAGGTGCGGTAAGGGAAAATCAAGTCTTTCTCGGCCCGACAGCTAGTCACGGGGGTGCCCTCCTCTTCCGCCGGCAGCGGATAATTGATCAGCTCCAAGCGATCTGAGCTGATGCGGCAAAGGTCCCGCAGAGTCTTCTTGAAGTCATCCTTTGCCACCAAAGGCAACTTAGCCTATGGCGCCGGTCTGCTCTCACGGGCTGCCTTGCGAGCAATCATATAGTCAGCCACGTCCCTGCTTTTACCACACCACAGGCGTAGGAGGTGCTCTGGTCGACATCAAGAACGGGTGTTGATGCGGGACAACTGTGAGACTCGACATAGATGGGTTGCAACCTTGGACTCTAAAGATTGACGTGGCTAGCAAGATGACGCGACCAGCAACGACACTACCACGTGGCACCAAACGAGGCAGGTTTGGCCAACAAGGCTTCCACCTCGGCCACAATATTGTTCAATCAGTCAAAAGGCCGTATCTCCATTCCTATCATCTTTTCCAGAACCTCCCTCCTAAGGTTCTGCTTGCATATTTGGACAGCGTCCTCCTGGTGCGGGGGTCGCTTGCACCTCATTCCGAGGTTCCTCCACCTCTTGATATAGTCGAGGGCTGTCTCATTTGCCCTCTGCTTTGTTGAGTAGAGTTCGACCACTGTGACCTCCCTCTCTATAACATGGAATCTTTCCCTAAACTTCCTCTGCATGTCCGACTAGTCACTGATCGACCTGACCGGGAGGCTGGAGTACTATTCAAATGCGAGCCCCGTTAGCGAGGACCCGAAAAACTTCAGTAAGTATGACTTGTCGGTGGCCAGATCACCCATGACGGTCATGTAATATGCGACATGTTCCTTCGGGGATCCCTTCCCGTTGAACTTGTCAAACTTTGGTGGCTTGTTGATCCCTGGGGGAAGCCGCTTGGCAGCATGATGTGGCGGGTATGGCACCAGATATGCATCGAATGCGACGTAGTCGCCTTCGCTTCTCTTAGCGAGCTTCAGCTCGATCATCCTCTCCAGCATCATCTGGTTCATGGCCGTGGGATCGACCAGTTCTGGATAGAAGTGTGCTGGCTGCAAGTAGGGGGTGACCAGAGTGGTCGCCTGTGGAGGATGCAACAATGGAGGTGTCTGGTGCACCTGGGGGAGTACTGGCGGCATCAGTGGCCGTGGTGGCCATTGTTGACTTGTCGCCAAGCTCGGCTCTGACAGCTGAGGCAAAGTGTAAAGTGGTGGCGGGTCAGCTTGATGGACAGCTCCCCGAAATGATTCACCCTGGACTTCGGGCAGCTTAGAAGCTGACGATTGCTCTGTCTTCTCCATCAGCTGCTTCTTCAGTAGGTCTATCTCCTACCGGTATCTTTGGAGCAGCATTAGGACTGAAGGGTCAATGGTTGTAGTGCTGGGGATGGCCTCTGTCGCTTCCCCTGACGTACCCTCGAGCAAGATGTCGAGGAGGACGTCATCTTCTTCTTCTGCCGTCACCACATTGGCAGTCGGGATAGTTGCTTCGTCATCTTGCTGTCGGTAGATCAGGGGTTGTTTGCCCCTAACCGCCGCCAGTAGTTCCTTTGCAGCCTCGGTCCTCCGAGTGTTCGGCCCTGGCCTTGCGGCCAATTGAGCCAACTCGTGAGGTTCTTCAGGCAGCCCTCCATATCGGCCGAACACGCTGCCCATATTGCATGTGAGGACCTACATCCTCTAAAAGCCTAGACAGATGACCAACACAGATGACAGACAACACGACAAGGATGTCGTGCACACTGCCACATACACAATCGAAACGTCGTGCAAGCGACAGACACTGACCCTGAGTATAGCCACAAAAAGGGCTAACCCAGAAGGTCACAACGCACGAGAAATGAGAAAAGAACTACGAAGGGGATCGCGAAGGGTCACGTGTCATGTGACTGGAGTGCCCCACACTAGAAGAACTGCCAGCTGTGTCCACTGACGTCTTATGCTGCACCTACTAGCGTCTCATCTACGATGCCACAGTCAGGCAGAGACTGAGACACTGTCAAAACAAGAATAGTAACCAAATCGCAAGTGACTAGACTAGGGAACGCCCATTAGCATCAGTCCAAAGCCCCTGACCACGTGTGCATACACTGGCTTTTGCCTAAGCCAAGCCTCTAACTAGTTTTCTTCCCCCGTAGAATGCAACGGTAACTGCAGGAGCCGACGGAGACTAGCTTAAAAATCATGAACTGGAAGTGCCTCGGTGTAAAAGTGGTCACGCCGAAGCGTGCCGTAAGGCTACGACTAGTGAAGGATCACAAGACACAGACTCCAAAACACAAGTGCCGAAGTACATACAGGCAAGTGTGCCCTGCAGCACATACTTCGAAGCACCAAAGGCAGCACAGGAGACTGCCAACATACTCAGGACAAGACAACTAGACCTACAGCTACAATGGTCCTTGAGTCCTACGACTCTAAGTCAGGATCGTCACACATAGCGGAGCAAGCCGCCAATCGGTCTAATCCTAAGCCAGGGAAAATGACACTCCGAGAAAAAACAACACACGGAGACCTGAGAGGACACCAAGAACCCTCAGCACATGTGGATATGCAAACCGAGGTAGAATGGTAGCTCGAGGTATCCAGAACCAATGTCTCAAATTGGACAACGCCGTCGAGACACAATAAAACTTCCTGTCAACCACTAGGTAACCCATGGTTGACGAGAACCAAACACGACACCAACACACTAACACATCCACTGCCACAGTAGCACAAGCAAATAGAACCAACAAGGACAAGAGCGGTGGACGATGACAACACTCTGGGCAGAGCAACCTGTCAGTCAACTACTAGGGGAAACCCAACAGTCGAGAGACACCTGCTATGTGACCAGAGACACGGACAATGGTAGCTTCTAGATTGAGTCATTAGGGTACTGTCGTAGTCCAGGAAAAGACCACAGCCAGTCACCTAAACCGACCAATCCAGACAACCACCGACAGACAGACACCGCCCTAAACAAGGAGATGCACGGGGTATGCATGGAGTATGAGAGAAGTTTGCTGCAAAGGATCTACACGGGCTTGCCCTGACTAGAAAATGTGCACGGGGTGTTATGTGCTCGGGCATCAAAAGGACATACACTGACTCTGTTACGGTGTATGCTCCAACTTAGATGAGCAACCAACAAACAGTGTACGGGCTTTATTGTAGACAAAACATGTGAGGATGAAACATGCACGGGGTTCAAGTGCGTATATAAAAATGCACAGACTTGTATGCAGCCAGAGGAAAAATATGCACGGGGTTAACCATAGGCACAACCTGCATGGACTTGTATGCAGAAAATCTGCACAAAATTGAAGAATAGAAAATCTGCTCGGACTTGAAGAACAGAAAATCTGCACGGACTTGAACAACAGAAAATCTGCACGGACTTGATCAAGAGAAAATCTGCACGGACTTGATTAAGAGAACATCTACACGGACTTGATCAAGAGAAAATCTGCACGGACTTGAAGTCCTCTTGCCAAGAAAAAATGTACGGACTTTAAGTCCAGTCTTGTAAGGGAAAAAGTGCACGGACTTTAAATCTAGTCTTGCAAGGGAAAAAGTGCACGGAGTTAAACAATAGAAAATCTGCACGGACTTTGAACAGATTTGCAAAGGGGCTTGTGAGAACATGCAAGGACTTGTCTCAAAGAAAAACCTGCACGGGGTTTGTTATCCACGGAGTTTATGTACTCGTGCAAGGACTTTGATTCAAATAAAAACCTGCACGGGGTTTGATGTGCACAGACATGATGAAGGTGTGCACAGACTTGAAATGCAGCCCGACCAACAAAACAGTCTAAGTACAAAATGTGCACGGCATTTTATGTGCACAGACTTAGTGTTAAGAGTAGAATATGCACGGAGTTGGACTTCCACGGACCGAGTGAAGACGTGCATGGACTTCATGTTAAAACCCAAACGTGCACGGGGTTTGGCTTCCATGGACTATGTGAAATCGTGCACGGACTCAACGTAAAATCATGCAAGGACTTACATTGCAGAGCTGTTCATGCACAGACTTTGTCTCCCTCCTAAGTAGTTCTGTGCACGGACTCATATTGTTGGCAATGGTTAGAACGTGCACAGACTATGTAATCAAAAAAAGATCATGCATGGACTTATACCTAAACATGCATGGACTTGATATGGCCATGGCAAGAAATCTGCATGGAGTTAGTCTATCCAAGACATTAACCCTGCATGGACTTAGAAAATGCACGGACATGACAAAAGAGCATGCATGGACTTTGATGAACAACATCACAATGCACTTGATATCATTATAAAGCACATGCTCTTCCAAACACACAACGTTTTGAATACATTAAACCATACACAATGTTTTGCTCCCACAAACTCACAATATTTGCTATCATCAAAACCAGGGTTAAAAACAACGTGATAACATATACCCAAAAGGATCTAACCGGGGTGTGACTCCTCACGTAGAGGTGCGACGCCGAGGCAACCGTTATCGCTGTGTTCGTGTGCCAATTCTGATTTAGTTCATCCAGATCTCGCCTCTGGAGTATGAATCACGCACAACTATTTCCTAAGAAGATCTGGCTTTGGTGATTTTACCAGATGTACTTCTATAAGTCAGGAACGATCCAGCACTGGTTTCATCTCAATCGGAGCTCCGGATCTTTGGCAACAATTCCGACTGTGAAGCCACACAATGTTGTCCGATGCTGTAGGCCAGATCTCCACTTCCCTGATATGAGAATTATTCATATCTACTCTCAGCGCCTTTGGGCCTGAGATTTTGATTGTTTGTACCTTTTTCTATCTTCTTCGTGTCACTGCTAATGTCGTGCTGATCTGAGATCTGCATTGAGCGTGGCGTCGATTTTGGTGAGACTATGCAAACCAATCTATGCAGATCCCACCTTGATCCAACTTCAACTTGTGGGAGAGCCCGAGCCTTCCTCCTCTCAGATCTAACCAAACCCTTTGGTCCAGATCTTCCCCCAAGCGTCACTGACGTTCTCCCAAAAATGGAGATCCAATCCGACACTGACATCAAGTTTCCTTAATTATTTATTCTTAATGTGCAGTTCTGTACAAGCAGAACCTGAGCATTCGTGTAGGCAATGTCATGCCCAGATCAGAGTAGATCTGATTGCGCTGTTTGGACCAGGCATTCTTCAGTCAGTACTCGATGCATTCCCACAAACGACATCCTAATCGGACACCGGATCAAGCCGTATTGCCTCCTGCAAGCTCGCTGTGCAGGGTGACCAGCGCGCGTAGAACCGCTCGGCGGCCAATCATCGCCTCCGATCGGTGGTGACTCACCACCTTGGCTTCCAACGAGTGCTTCCCATCAATTCAAGGTCCAGCAGCCCCGAAAATTGTGCTGGTAGCCTGTTATCTCTATGCAAGGAGTGGGCAACGTTCTGAAATTTTATGATTGATCATTGTCATGTATCGGGGTTGTCAGATTCGGCCGGGATTTCTTTCCCATACACTAGTCGTGGAGGTACGTGCGATGTTCCTACACTCGCATTTGCTTGTTTAGTATATTTTCTTATATGCTGCGTTGGCCCAGATGATTTCCCAACAAAATGTCAAAGAATAAGGGTTCAGGGATTTCCCCGAACACCTTTAAGGTGTGGGCTACCCAGCTCTTCTTATGACTCCGTGGGTCCGACCAAGGGCCCCAGCCAGTCAACTATGACATACGGTTACACCAGCAACTATCCGGGACCATTCCTGACCACTCAATTACGGGCTTTGCCTGTGCTTTACACGGCTGCCCGGCCAACCCGGGGGCGCCCCAACTCTGAGCCATGCCACATGGCATCCAGTGAAAAGACCGGGGGCTTACCCTGAGAAGCCTTCTTTCAACCCTCCAAGGTCAAAGGGAGACCTAAGTAAGTCAACCATAGGCTTTGGAGTCCCACAGTATGTATATACGGCTCACACACATATGTCGGGAATTTCCCCAAACACTTTAGGGGCGTGTACATTCCAGCCCTTCTACAGCAAACTACGGGCCGACCCACAGCTCCAGCATACCAACTGGGTCGAACAACGACCCTCTAGCAAGTCGGGGCCACCCCCGACCTTCAGACACGTGGCGACGAGCCACATATCTTTAGTTTTCGGGCCGACCTGAAGCTACCCTGCCAACCCACCATGCAACATGGCACGCAGTACGGGGCCCGACCCACGTGCTCAATGTGCCTCTTCTTGGCTCTCACGAGCTCTTATCCTTTGCCCAAGGCCCATCCCAAGGCCCCTCAGCCAGTTAGCCAGGCCGTTCGACAACCCAGGGTGTGTCGGGCATTCACCCGAACACCTTGCAAGCGACAACTACGACGCTACAACAAAGTCCCCCACGGGCCGATTCCGGCACCCCAGAGCCCCGTGTCCCTTAAAGGACACCCTGAGACGATGAAAGGAGACCCTCGGGGGCCATCCCTCGGGGTTGCGACTCGCCCTAGGCCAGTTCACCATAGGGCGCGCCCGCGCCCCCAGGGAGGGTGAACTCCCTAGGGGCCGCGCCCTCCTCCCAGCCCAGAGGCCCTACGACCCTCTCTAGTCCCAGTTCATACAAATTTCTTGTCTTGCGGTGCAAGGTTCGTGCAAGGATTCATTCACTGTCCCCGTCCATGGAATGAGCCGCAAAGAATGCCCACGTCAGCACACACAAGTGACTCAGTCCACACACAAGCATCCACGTATCCTCCCAAAAGCCTTGTCTGTTTCTTCTTAGTCAAATTAGGAAGAAAACACAAAAAATGTGGATTTTATAGAGGTGGGGACCGCCCCACCCTCTCCCTCTCTCCAGTCTGCCTAAACCCCCCCGGGGGAGGGTTTAGGCGGACCCTGATCAATTTTTTTATTAAACAAATAAAATACTAAATTATAAATTTATAGGGCATTACAGAGGCAGAGGTTTGATCCAGGAATCTCTTCACGCAAGGGACAGTGTTCCGGATAGGCTTGACCTATCTTTTCGGCTGTGCCTTGTGATATACCACGCTAGTTTGATGTTTATTAATTAGATAGGGTGTTAACTACAAGAAATAGGACCTATAGTCATGAATTTTAACTACGTTTCGATAAACTGTAGGTATATATGACTTATTCCGGCCGGAACAGCGAGGTCCTGCCCCAGACCTTCACCACCATCCCAAATTGCCTTCAAGAAAGAGTGTGCACCACGTGAGTGAGTCCGCCAAAATCAAGTCTGTTGTCTTGTGTATGTGCTTGCAAACCTAGGTCCAAGGATCACTCGGGTCCTCCCATGGCATCCCTGGGTCATCTCACATCAGGTGGTATCAGAGCAAGTCATTGGCTTATTCTTACAAAGCAAGTCCTAGGGCATTTACACCCATCATCCCGTGCAACATCACCTCCCCATTTTTTTGGCTACCACATACCGATCATATCTGTCATCCTCGGCCCTCTCCATGGATCCCAAACCCCATGGAAACCCCGCTGCCAACAAGAATGACCACCTCTTGGAGCTCTTGGAAGTCAAAACCCCCGCCTTTAATGGATCCTACAACCCAAGCCTCTATCTAGATTAGGAGGTTTCGATGGACCAATGCTTCAATTGGTACCCCTTGACTGAAGGGAGGCAAGTGTGGCTAGCCAAAATGCACCTCTCCAAGCAAGCCAAAAATCGTTGGCTAATTGTTGAGGGTTTAAGAAGGATCCCTAGGCAAGTCCCGATTGGCACTTGGGAGGAAATGAAGGCCAAGCTTAGGAAGGCCTACGCCCCTCGACACTCCCCCTCCAACCTAGGTAGCCATAGCCCGAGGAGCACGACCACTCATCCATCCCCACTCGGCCAGCCTAAGGTCACCCTAATGGCCCAACTACCACAGCTCCCTACTAGCCCTACCCCGACACTGACTCCCACCTCTACCCCAACACCGACCCCCATGAAGAGCACATCCCCCAACCCCAGCCAACCCGAGCACCCTCACCCATCCCACCTCCCACTCTCTACCCCAACCTGATCCTATCATAGGCCCCCACTACTTCCACTCCCTACCCCAACCCAACCTTACCATGGCCCACTGCCCCAGATGTTGGGAGACCGAAGATCAATCTAGAGGGGGAGGGGGTGAATAGGTTGATCTAAAGACCAATTAAAAATAATTCGTCTTTCTGTCAAAGAAAGCTTCCAAACCTTTTTTTTAAGGTCCTGATTTCCCTCCTCTTCCTTTTACAAGACGGGAAGAGGAGGGTATACAACTCTCTATTCATCTGAGAGTCTGTCGCGCGTCTACGCCCTTCTCCATTTGTGCTATGCACCACCACCAACAACAACAATAGTAGCGATGGCAGCCGTCACCTACGGCCCTCAAGTCGTCGCTAACCATGCCAGGTTCAGATACCTGGCAACCCCCATCATTTTCAGTGACTTCCCAACAGTCGTCGGCTCGCCCTTTTTCTTGGGCGTGGTACCTGTGGTTGAGACTAGCTCAGCCACGCCTGCAACAACAACCACCGAGGGTGTCAGGCCCTCCGCCTCATCAACTGGCCCAGTTGCCAAGAAGGCAACCACCGAGGGTGTCAGGCCCTCCGCTTCATCAACCAACTAGGTCCGCCTGGTCAACAAGCCAGCTGTCGGGGGTGTCAGGCCTTCAGCTTCAACCATCGGTCGGGTTCACCCGGCCACCTCATCATGGACTAGGGGTGTCAGGCCATTCGTCCCATCAAATGGCAGAGTCTTCTTGATCAACCAGATTACAATTGACGCTACTCCTATACAACGGGGGCAGTGTCGTCGCCACAATGGTCCTAACTTCAAGGCGGCCACCCTTAGAGGTACTATCCCTGCTCAATGGGGGCAAGGCCGCCACTGTCAGAGTGATGCCATGCCTATGGCGGGTGCCACCACTGCTGCCCCTGCTCAGTGGGGGCAACGCCGTAGCCGCAAGGGTGCAAAGCCTGAAGCGACTGTCTCCCGCTCCGACAAGATTGTAATCATCGGAGATATTCACATTCGGCTCGATGGAGGTGAGCCGATCTTGCCACGGGACCGCCAAGTCCCAGCCATCTCTACCTCTAATCGCTTCGAGCTCCTCTGGTAAGTTTGGGAGGACGGAGCGAAGAAGAAGAGGCCCGCCGTACTGGTGGCAACTCAGGGTCCCCTACAGCGGCCCAAGCCACAAGCTCCCCAGTCAAGGATGGGGGGCAACCCAGTGGAGGAGCACCAGCTCCACTTGAAGAAGATCTGGGTCACCAAGGAGGAGGCCCGAATCATAAGGCGTGCAAGGGCAGAGGAGCCCTTCCACATGTTAGAATTTCAGCAAATGAGGAGTCCACCGAGCACTGAAGCCTCAGTCTCTCCGGGGTTTACAACCCAGTCCCTACGAGGGCAGAAGCGCCGAGGAACCGGCAAGAAGGTGCGGCCGACCTCCCCGTGGGCTAGCTCCACGCACACGTGCAATAGAGGGAATTTTTACCAAAAAATAAGAAAATTAAATTTTTTACAAAATCACCGCTGCCCTCTCTCTCTCTCCCCTCACTCTCTCGAACACACACTCTCTCTTCTCTCTCTCCCTCACACGTTCTCTCTCTTTCTCTCCCCCTCTCACTCAATTTTGGTCCAAACGGACTCCGATCGAAGCGTGGGAGGTACCGACGGGACGGGCTCGACGCGAGGATCGCGCTGATACCCTTCTTCCCTCGGATCGTGGAGCGTGGAGGCACGTGGGAGCGAGAGAACGACGTGGCCCCCATCACCCGATCTGTACCGATTCGTAGTCTTCGCCGCGCAATAGGTAGGGGAATAGATTCCTCGTCTCACCAAGAGCCCATTGACGCCACATGCATCGCCATCCTTCGTCGTTTTCATCGATTTCTGTGTAAAACCTCATTTTGTAGAATTTTAGGCTAATTTCTTGATAATCGTTCTTCTCTCTCGATTTCGATCCAGACGGCCGCTGATTGAGGCAAGGGAGGTACTGTTGGAAAGGTCGTGTCACGCAGGTCGCGGTGACGCCCTTCTTCCCTCGATTCGTGGAGCGTGGAGGCGGGTCGGGCCGAGTGGAGCTGTGGTGCCCCTTCGTCCGTTCATGCCTCGAACGCCGTTCCCGTGGTGTAAGAGGTAGGGGGATGGAATCTTCTCTTCGCTAGGAACCCGCCGGCATCACATGCACCGTGGTCCGATGCCAGTTTCCTCGATTTGTGTGCAATCTTCCATGCTAGTGTTAATTAGCCTTAAATTCATAAAAATTGACTCCATGGCCATCATTTTTAAGTTTGAATGGCTTGTTTAGTTATGGAATGTTGATATGGCATCGTAGTTTAGCTAGAAAACTAGTTTCCCCATGATTCCCATCGATTTCGGTCGGCCAAGAGGGGGTTTGGTTTCGAACTCCGCAAGTTCGCGACCCAAATGGTGTAACGCACCACCCCTCGTGCGTTACAGTCCCATGACACACCGTCACTGGTGCGTTACCTAAATTGTAACGGGCCACCCCTGATCCGTTACTTGACCATTGACTGTTCCTTTGACCGTTGAATAAGATAGGCGGTTAGTCTGACGGCCCAGCCTTTGTCTACCGTAGTCGCATAACGCGCCATCCTTGGTGCATTATGTCTAGTTTAAAAACTATGGATTTTAGGTGTTCGGGTGCCTTTAACGGGCCTAACCCTATGTGTTAGAGTCGTGTAGCGCACTTGCCCTAGTGCGTTACATTTTATGTATAAACCTGTGGATTTCCTGCCCACCCCCTCTCCCTCTGCAACTCAGGTCCGCCCTCCCCTGCTCCAAGCATCCACGGCATCTCGGAGTCTTCCCCGTCATCGCAACACTCTCCTGTGGATCGAGAAGACCATGCTGCTGCCCTCTGCAACCAGCCTACAGCAGAGGTTGAGATTGCAAAGACTACCTCGGCATCCATGGTGCAATCCAGATAAAGCTTTCTTCTGTGGATTCATACGTCGTCGAGTCAGCTTCACTCCAGAAGTGATCCCGTGGCAATCTGACCTTGGCACCATTTGCGCCACCCATTCTCGTGCAACTGTGCCAAACTTAGGTCTCAACCTGAGCACCATCTGCTAGCAGCTCCACCGCCCGTGCCTGTGCGATTCAGCCAGAGCTCTTTTCACAAGAGTTCTGATCCTCCGAAGCGCCGATGTACCAGAGGTGGTCCTTCCTGGTTTTGACATCGTCTCCATCCAGGGCGGCCATTCTCCCTTAGTCACGCCAGACCTAGAGTCCCATATTCACCCAGGACAGGCTGTTGTCAAGTCAGCCCTGACACCCCCTCGTCATCTCCGTTTCTGGTCAGATGGTCTTCAGAAAAGTTTCAGCTTTCGACGATATGGAACTAACGCATGTTGTTTTGTCCTGATACGATGTCAGAATAGGGAGTTCCCCCACAGCTACCTGCGACTGGTCCAACGGTTCACCCAGAAACCTGATGCCGGCCGTTCCGGCGACCAAGTCTAGCGAGGTGATCAGAAGGCCTCCATCTTCTGAGGGTTCGTATACCTCCCTGTCAGCAACGTCCATGATCTGGTCCCATCATGATTGGAGTTCCACAGCACCCATACCGGATGATGCACCATGATTGTGCCAACCAGTCCTTCGTGGTAGAACTGCATAGGCATACTGCTGCAGCTGCTGTCTCCATCCAGCGACATCAACTCGGTGCCAGAACTTCAGGCATCCTTTGGCATCCCTGGACCTTCATCCAAGAGTTGGTTGCACCTCAATCGGACATCTGAGCTCGGCGTATGGTCGATAGTTGGTTTCCCCTCCCCACGATCCCCCCTCCTGCATAAGGGTAGTGCATGTAATTGATTGCCCCCACCCCCGTGAAACCCCCCCTCCCTGCGTGGAGCATAGTACATGTATTAGTAGGGATCTTCACAAGCTTCCTTGATGCAGCGTGTCCGTCGGGTGCGCACGCTCCCCGGCGTGCCCTCGTCTGCGATCGGTGCCGGTCTCTTCAGACTCGGCAAGGTATAGGTCTGACCCTTGCTTCTTGGCATTGCTTTCTTAGTATCTGAATTGAGGGCGACCAGGATGGCAGCAAAATTACCACTCGATACTTTTCATTTATTCTCATTTTAACACCCGATTTTCCTCCGATCACACCAATCCTCTCCCTACTTCTCTTCCCACCCCCGCTCCCTCCTTTGTAGTGGCCTGCTAGCTCCCTGAGCTCCTGCCATGGCCGGTGGGTGGGGGGGCCCTGTGCCCCCCTTGCCCTTTTGGTCCCTATTGCATGTCACTGCCTGCCGTCGCCGATGGGTCCTTCGTCTTCCCCGCCATGTCCTCTACTCATGGATTCGGTTGTACGGATGTGGTGTTCCAGCCCCCTCCAACTGCTGTGGCCTGTGCCGGGGCTGCTCCTTCAGGCTCTGGGCCCCTGGCAGTCCCTCCTTCCCTCTTTGGGGGTCCCTCTGGTGGCACCTTCAGCTCTCTGACTGCTCCTCCCACCTCAGGTGGTCGACATGTTGTTGCCTCCTTCCCCATGCCACCTCCTATGGAAAGCTCTGTGCCCATCACCTCCTTCCATGCAGCCTCCTCTGTTGGCATCTCCCCGCCTTCTGCCACCCCATTGGCATTTCTTCCCTTGGCCTCTGGTCTACTGTCGACGCCAGCCGCTGCCACTGGTGGCCTTAAGCCACCTCCTGCCTCTGCTTCCCTCCACCCTCCTGTGTTTGCGCCTTCACCTCCGATGCTAGTGGGTACCCTTTGGGCATCTTCTACCTCTACTTCCACCCCAGGCGGCCCTGTCTCTGGCTCCACAGTGACTCTTGTCATCTCTGGTGAAGGCTCTCCCTCCTCGGCACTCCTTGGTCCTGCTACGGGTGGCTTTGCTTCTATGGACCCCATTGCCTCTTTGCGTGACCTGCGTGGGGAGGTTGTTGCCCCACCATCCTCTGCTGATGCCCGAACGTCTTCCTCCTCTATCGGTGCCCTACCCTTGGCCTCTAGCCCTGGCCTTCCACCTCCTGCTCTGTCCATGTCTATCATGGTAGCAGGCCATGTCGCGTTGTCCTCCTCCCCTCCTTCTGGCGCTGGTCACCTCCCCGCACCCTCTACAGTTGCTGGCGGTGCTCCCCTGTCTCTTGCTGGGCCTTTGGCTGTTTGCTGGTGGCTGGTGGCCGCGCCGGTCCTACATCTTCCTCAGCCTCGCTTTGAACCTCTTTTTGGGTTTTGGTTTGTTACCTCCTATGTAATTTGTGAATTCTGTAGTAGCAACGATAACTAGCATTTCGTGTGGGCCTAGTGCTTTTCTCAATGTTTGTTTATTTTTTTAGGGCAAGTTTCTCATTTTCTTTGCCCTATCGCCCTTTGGTAGGTGGCACCTGCGTTCTTCAAACCGAACGGCATGACTACGTAGCAATATGTGCCCCAGGGCGTAGTGAAGGAAGTTTTCTCTTGATCTTCAGGAGCGAGACGGATTTGATTATAGCCTGAATAACCATCCACGAAGGATAATGCTTCGAACCCGGCGGTATTATCCACCAAGACGTCTATGTGAGGCAGCGGGAAATTGTCTTTGGGACATACTTTGTTAAGATCCCTGAAATTGATGTAAATACGCACTTTTTCATCCTTCTTGATGACAGGGACAATGTTTGCCACCCACTGAGGATATAGAATAACTCTGATGAACCTAGCCTTGTACAATTTGTCGACCTCTTCCTTGATTTTGAAGGCCATGTGGGGGTGAAACCTTCTTGATTTCTGTTTGACGGGCGTCGCCCCTGGTCTCAGTACTAGACGATGTTCCACCAAGGAGGGGTCAAGACCCGGGATGTCCTCATAAGACCAGGCGAAAGAATCGCTATACTCCCTTAAGACTTAGATTAGTTCAACCTCTACTCTTGAAGGGAGGTTAGCGACAATGATGATAGGCCTGGGGTCTTCTTCGGTTCCTAAGTTAATTTCCTTCGTAGGTTCATCCACCATCGATGATGGCTCATCGAACCTCTTCAAACTTTGTGCATATAAGTCGGCGGTGTCATCTACATCGCTATCGTTAGAATCGACCAGGTCGTTTTCATCTATGACTTCATAGACTCCTAATCCGTCATCGCTCCACACCTCGTTTAATTTTTCTTCATCTTCCTCAATTACGATCGCCATGGCGATAAATTCTGGATATTTCAAAAGAACATGACATCGCTGCGCTAGGTCTCGCAAGAACCTATCAGGAATGGATCTGGAATGATGCATGAGTAAGCGCGACTCTGGCTTGGACGGGGTGGACGACCTGGAACAAGAACCTACTTCTCTAGACTTTGACCCTACTTCCCTAGACTCGACGGACCCTACATCTAACCTAGAGGAAAGTAAATCTACTGGGAGGGGAGAAGCAGGGGTCTCGTGCCCCTGGGAAGCTGATAGATCAAAGATAGCATAATCTTCCACCGAGATTTCTATTTTAAAATTGGCATTTTTTTTGGAGCTCAGTGGAGATCATGCAGCAAGACGAAGAAGAGGAAGGAGGAGGAAGCACTTTGGGACAGAAAGAGTAGAAGATGGCATTGAAGAACGGGTCAGTGGATCGAAACCACATACCCGACAGATTGGCGGGGTCATCAGGGGACCACCTAGAGGTGAGATTATCGTTCCGGTGACGGTCGCCGTCCCGTTTGTGCCTCCCGAACCGCCGTTGGCAACGATCGCCGAAGTGACCTGCGTCGTTGAGACGGTCACGACTGCGGAAGTCGATTGCGTGCCGCCGGCCAAAGTCACCGTATCGGCCGGAACATAGCCCTGCCCAGCGACGACGCCGGCCTGAACCGAGATCAGCGTCGTATTGGTGACTTGCAGCGTCGCCGGCGTCGTATACGTGCCGCCGGCGAGGGTAATCGTATCGAACGGCGCATAGGAGGAGGTGACGGCACCATTGCTCGAGGTCGCTGTCTCACTGCCCGTCGTCGGCGCCGACAGAACCGCGGGATTCGCCTGCGTAATCCCTGTTATCGCGACGCCGTTATTGGTTACATAGGCACCGTCCGACACGACGCGCATGTAGAAGTTGCCGAACTCGAGCGCCAGTCCCTGGTTGATCGAAAACTGAAACGGAATGAGCCGCGGCGGATACGAGCGGCCAGTCTGCTTTGAATAGCCGACAAAGGCCGTTCCGGCCCGGCTGTACAAGCCGCCGCGAAAGCTGACAAAGACATTTCGTGCCGTCGCCGCAGCAACGCGCACTCGAGCGAGATCAACGTGACCAAACAGACTCGGGCTGATTTCGCCCGTAGCGAAGGAATATTGTCCGAGCGGCGTTGACATAGCCTAGAACGCCGATCCGTCCGCAAAGCCGCAGTTGGCATAGCCTTCGCCGAAAATCCCTATGCCGCCATCATCTCCAAATCCGTAATCCCAGCCGCCCAATCCGCCCCAGCCGCCACCGACGCGACGCGCGTTCATCCAATCAACCGGAATATCGCTCGAATTGACGCCTTCATTGCCGTCGATCATGCGCGCCTGCACGATTTTCTCTTTTACCGAGGCAATCAATTGCGCGCGCACGCCAAGACCGAATTTGGGGTCTTTTTTCTTGGTCCAGATCGGCAATGCGACTTCGCTGGCAAGATACGCCACGAGGGCCGAGCGGAAGAGGCTATCCCATAAGGACGGATACGGCAGGAAAGCCGTATAGACGCCCAATGCACATTCGACGTTGCTGAGAATGACCGTGCTGCCGATCGGGCTCTGGCCTTGGGTTTCCCAATAGACCTGACCTGGCTGTGAGGGGTAATTCGGATCGTTAGCGACAAGAAAACGGCTGGGCCTCAATTGATGGCCGTAGCTTCCGGCGTTTTGCGGACCTGTGGTCAAAGGAAGGGCCGGCAATGCGATATTTCCGGGAGGGGCGGGTTGATAGACATTTCCGCGATCACGCGGAATGAACCGCATTTGCATGCAGTCGATCGGATATTGATAGCAGAAGCGCCACGGGCGCTGAACGAGTGTGCCGACGTTTGGCGTTTGCCCCGTCGCATCGGCCAGCAGAACAAGCGAAACCTGTTTACGCGCGAAATCCCAGCGCGCGGCGCGCAGCAATTGCCGAAGGCATTGGCCGTATTTGCGCAGCAGGATTTGCGCTTCGTCGGTGCCTTCCTGAAGGTCGCCGATTGAAAATCCAGCGCCAACTGCGTCAAGGGCTTCGTTTGCAACGTCGGCCGGCAAATTCATGGGAATTAGCCTTCCGTGCTTTCAGCCACAGCCGTAGAGGATTGTTCGTCAGCCGCAGCAAGTTTCGCAGCGTCGAGACCGACAAGAGACGGAGCCGCGCGCCGACCGAGAGCCGCGGCAAAATCTTCGCAGAAATCTGCTTCCCAGGTACTTGGGTCTGTGATCTGCCCCGTGTAGACCAGAATTGCGTTGGGGATATTGCAGAGGATGACTTTCTGCGCCGGCGTGTAATAATTATCGTTCTCGACCGCGAAGACGACAGGACCGGGATCGAAATTGATGACCAGTTGCGGCGCTGATTTGATTGCGCGCACCTTGAGGCAATCGCTCGGATAGGCGTATTCAAACCACCAAGGCGGCGGCGGATTTTCGGTCGGGATCCATGCGACAGGCGGAAAATATCCGGTTGCCGGCGCGCTCTTGAGCAGCGTCAAGGCGACATTGCGCTCGGCAAAGCCGTAATTGCCGGACCGGAGCAATTCGTCGCGCGTCTCGGCATAAATATCGAGCAGCGTCTTGGCGTGGGTCGAGCCGTCGTAAAGACTTCCGACACGGAGTTTGAAGCCGATGCGCCGCAGCGCAAGATTGGCAAGATCGGCGGGAGAAGAGACGGATGCCGACATTAGCTGTCACGTCCTTCCGCGATGGTCTCAAACGATGCGCCGCTTTGCAGAAGCGCCTCGGATGTATCGGGTTTCCCAGCAACAGCGATCGCCATTTCGCTGGCGAGCAGCCGCACCACGGCCTCTTGGAAACCGGGATCCCAAGTGCTGGGCAACGGATTGTTGTTGAAGACCGCTTGCGCCGTGGCCTGATTGGTCCAGATGACTTTGGTCTGGACACTCGAAACCAGCGTATTGCCGACCGCCCAATTGATCGGCAGAGGATTATTCGGATCGCTCAGGCTTGGCGGCATAAGCTGCCATATCTGCAACGCCGCTGACGGATAGAGGTATTCGTAGGACCACGGCAACGGCGCGGTGTTTCCGGTCGCGACAAGCAAGGCCACGCTGCGGGCGAAATCCCAGCCGAATTCACGTCCGACCGTCGCGACGCAGGGGCCGTAGAGCCGCGACGCCGCCTGTCCCGCGGTTGAGCTATCGAAATTCGGATATGATCCTGTGACGGGCGGCTGATTGTCGCCCATCAGCATGATGGCTTGATTGACGATATCGACAGGCTGGGTCGTCATTGGCCGACCGCTTCTGCGAATTTGCGGTTATCGTTATGCGGGACCAAAAACGGCAGGCCGGCCGGAGCAAAACGGAAGCCGCCGCTGGACGATGAGGCTGGCGTGTAGGTAATGACGATCAGACCATTGCAGCCTGCGCTGCTTTTCGTCGTGGCGCCGCCCGTAGCGCCGCCGCTTCCTGACCCATAACAGCCGCCCAAGCCAGACGTGGCCAATCCGCCGCTGGACCCCGCGCCGCCAGAACCGCCACCGCTGCCGTGGGATGAATCCCATTCTGTGCCGGCCGCACCCGGCGAAGATGTCGCGCCACCAGCGCCGCCTGCTCCAGCACTGCCAGCGCCACCTGATCCGGCATCGCCATTGCCGCCGGCGCTTACGTTGCCAGCAGATGCGTTGGATGAAGTCAGGCCATTTCCGCTCGGACCGGCCGCGCCGCCGCCGCCTGAGGCCGCTTGGCTTGAAGCCGATGCGGTGCCGCTGCCCCCGCCCGTGCTTGTATATCCCGATCCGACACCGATGCCGCCGCTCGCGCCAGACGCGGTGCCGCTGGACGCATATTGGCCCGCAGCGCCGCCATAACCGCCGACCGTTGCGCCGGAAATCGAAGAGCTATTGAAATAGGTATTGCCGCCGGCATTGCCGTTGGAATTTCCGCCGCCGGATTCGGTGATGCCCGTACCGCCAGCGCCGACGCCGACAGTGACTGAGGTCACGCCGCCAGTGCAGGAGAAATTGCTAACGCTGCCGTAGCCGCCGCCCCCACCGCCGGTGACGCCGCCGGAGCCTTCCACCGCAGCGCCAGAACAAATTTTCGAAAGGGGAAGTTACCTCATCATTTTCCTTTTCTCCTTCTTCTCTTCTGGCCATCAGGCACAGCTTGTTCTCATCCTCACTATTAGATGAGCTGCTCTGACTGTCTTCTTCTTCATTACTCTAGGTGCTTACCATAGCCTTGTCTTTCTTGTTCTTCCACTTGGGTTGTTTCTCCTTCTGCAGTTCAGGACAATCTACTTTCAGGTGCCCTGACTTCCTACAATTGTATCATACAATATCATCAGTCTCTTTGCCATTGTCAGATTTAAATCTTGACTATCACTTCCCTGAGGAGTATTTTCGTTTGAAGCTCTTACCTTCTTTTCTCAAGAATTTCTTAAATTTTCTTGTTAACATAGCGAACTCACTTGAATCTTCTTCAGAACAAAAGAGCTATGTTCTCTAGATGACCCTTTGCTACTAGAACTTACTTTAAGCGCTAGGAACTTCTTTTTTTTCTTAGTGTCATCAACCTTTTTAAGATTCAGCTCGTATGTCATCAGGGAGCCGATGAGGTCAACCGTGGTGGATGCCAGATTCCTAGACTCCTCCACTACAGTGGCCTTCGTATGCCAGATAAGTGTCAGGGATCGAAGGATCTTCCTGACCAGCTCGTAAGCACTGTAGATCTTTCTTAGACTCCTCAAACTATTAGTAAGTATCATTAACCTAGCATACATCATAGAAATGGTTTCGTCAGACTTCATTTTAAAACCTTCATACTCAGCTACTAACATATTAGCTTTTGTTTCTCGTACCTGAGATGTTCCCTCATATATTTCCTCCCATTTATCCCACATTTTCTTAGCTGTGGAATAGGAGGATACTCTGGAAAACTCGGTGGGATGTAAAGCGCATTGCATAGCATTGATCACATTCCAATTCAGAGTTGATCTTCGAATTTGCTCCCGAGTCTAGACATCTTCATCTTCGGGAAGTTTGAATGGACCTCGGCTGACCACCTTCCAGATCTCATAATCTTTAGCGTAAGAAGACTTGCATTCGATTCTTCCAGTATGCATAGTTAGTTCCATCAAAGAATGGAGGCTTACTGATGGAATGTGTAACGTCCCAGAGTCCATAATGCCAATAATTCGTAACTCAGTGTCGAATTACCACCACTATGAACTGAGAGTCCATGATACCGATAATCCGATACTAGGTATCGAACTACCGCTACCATGAACCGGGGTCGCCACCCAAGAGGCTGATGAGGCCACCGAAGGGTTAGTAGGGTTGTTGAGGGAGTATACTAGAGATTGGAATTTGCAACGCGCATTCTCCCTCCACACCTTTCTTCCCCATCCCATTCCCTCTAGTGCTCTCTCAACCCTTCCCCTCTCTCCATCAGCTCCAGCACCTACACCCCCTCCGCCTCTCCCCCCCTTAGCCCCACAAGGAACCCCAACCACGTCCATCACACTTCCCACCCACATCCCCAACTTCCCTTGCATTACAACCCCCAACCAAGCCTCTCTAAAGCCCCTTCAAGGTTGCAACAACTGTGTAGCTCGTGGGCAGGCAGAAGGACCTTGAAGATCGTGGCGTCTCTGGCACTTCCCGACCTCTTATGGTGGCCTATCATATACCATTGGAAAGGTCTACCAGAAGGCTTTCCAAAGGAGGTGGTTTCGCCTCCATCCGATGTCGGTGCCATCCGTGAAGGCGATTCTCCCCCGACTGCACAAGAATCCCTAGACAGCAAACAAGAGGCCAAGTGAAACGTCCACCACGACCTCTCCTCAGAATATCTGGGTGTGAAACTTGGCTAGGAGTCACCTCTCCCTGTCTTCTTTCAACTCCAAGAAGCGGAACGGCGTTCGGACTCCGGAAATAGAAGTTCCAAATTTTCTCCTACAGTTGCGCCAGGTTGGTCTCTCTGTTCCAGAACAGACCACACTCTACCTTTCTGGCCACTACGTTCGACTCCGACATCTTCAGAAGCTTCCATCAGTGCCATCTGAAAGAAGACTTGGCCACGGTCATTTCGGTACCAGTCCTGCCTCCATCCGAGTTCGGAGCCGTCCGTGGCGTCTCTATCTTCTAGCAGTAACTCCCTGGGAGCAGTCTATGCCAGTGCGGTTCAGCCTTGTTCCAGAACCTGCCCTGGCCATCGGTCACATCACATCGATTCTAGAAAATTCAAGATTCTTTCTGGGTCAGACAGGAACGTTTTGGCACTGGTCTAAGCCCATTCTGAGTTCGGGAACATCCGTGGTGGCATATTCTTCTGTCGATGGTCCTGTGATTCCAGAACTGGACAACACCGGTTAGACGTCCATTTCTTGTAATGTCTTGCCCGTCCCCTCCCCTTACTTGGCCGGCTGAAGGCTCCTCCCTGCGTGGAGGTAGTTTTGGATGTAAGATTATAACCCCCACCCCTCGATCCCCCCTCCTACGAGAGGTGTAGTGCTGTAATCCCATTCTATTTCAGATCAAGCATCACCGACGCGGCGTGCGGGTGCATCCCCTCGCCTCCCCGCTCGCCCATGTCTCCGAACGGGATCGGTGTCTTCACACCGGTCAGGTGAGCGCTGCTACCCTTGAATGGTTATAAGCTTTGCTAGTGGATCGAAAAGATCGAGAGAACTTTTAGATCTCACGTCTGCTTAGGCTAATCAACGTTGCTAAGTTTAATTCCACTCTGTTAAGTCAAGAAAGGTTTTAAATTCTGCCATCTCGGCAAAGGGGACAATTCAACCCCCCTTCTTGTCCGCCATCTCTCTGGGTCAACAAAATCCTCCAATATAAATGAATGGGATGCACCAGAATCGAACAAAACTCGAGCTGCACAACCCAAAATCAAAATAGTACCTTCTACCAACTGCGACACCTCAGCCTCTGCTCTGGTCATATGAGTCACTTTGCCTCGGGATCTCTGCCGCCCAATAGTAGCTGACCGTGGCAACTGAGAAAACTATCCCTGCTGCTAGTAGTACTGCGGCTGCGATGGTATCTGCTAGGGCTGAGACTGCTGTTGCTGCTGAATCTTGTACGGCTGACTGGGTCTCTGAGGGTAGTCACATGCCATGTGCCCCGACTGGTCACACCTGAAGTAAACCACTGGCACCGAGCACTGCCTGCCTAGATGAGAATCGCCGCACCGAGGGCACCCACCCCATGAACTACTTATCGAGCCATGAAGCTAGTAGGGTGTGGGCTGCTGAACGCTGCTCCCCGATTGCTGCCTCGATTCCTTATGATCCTGATGCCTCCTGCCAAAACCAGCATCCCTAAATAGCTTCTTGAGCTTCGAACCAAAAGATGATGAATCGACCGCTGACGCCACAGATGGAGCCGCCCCTGAACCGCCTGCTGAGAGCTGAATAGTACTCTACTACTGCACGACCATCGGCTGACTAAGATCCGTCTGCATCTGACCTACACTGCCCTGCCCTCGAGTCCTCTACAAATCTCCCTCTAACACTACCGCTGCTCTACAAGTTGTATCCAGGTTGGCCAAACCCGACGCAAGCAAGGGATGCCTTAACTCTTGCCTTAGTCCATGATAAACTGCTCAGTCTTCAATTCCTCATCCATCATTATATGCGGCACATAATGGCCCAACTCAATGAACCTAGATCGATACTGCATCACTGTCATATCCTCCTGGGTCAACTCTAGGAACTGGCACATCTTCTGTGACTTGATGAAAGAAGGACAAAAGGCACGCTCGAAAGCTGCGACAAACTCCCGCTACGCGATCTGTCAAAGGGGATGAGACTGAAACGCTACTCCCCACTCTATCGTCCACCAGGACCGGGCTGACCCCTGCAACCGGTGGCTAGCCAACACCACCTTCTCCTCCTTAGCACACTCCATGGAACTGAAGATCCTCTCCAAATCATCCAGCCAAACAAGAAAGCCTAGGGAAACCTAGACGGACGACCGACATGGATGACAAACAACACGACAAGGACATCGTGCACACTGTCACATACACAACCAGAACGTTGTGCAAGCAGCAGACATTGACCCCGAGTACAGCCACAAAAAACTAACCCTAAAGGTCACGACGCACGAGGAATGCGAAGAGAACTGCGAAGGGTCACGTGTCACGTGACTAGAGTTCCCCACACTAGAAGAATTGCCAGCTGCGTCCACTAACGTCTTATGTTGTGCCTACAAGTGTCTCGTCTACGATACCTACAGCCAGGCAGAGACTAAGACACTGTCAGAACCAGAATAATAACCAAGTCGCGAGTGACTAGACAGGGGAATACCCGTCGGCATCAGTCCAAAGCCCTTGACCATGTGTGCACACACTAGCTTTTGCCTAAGCTAGGCCTCTAGCTAGTTTTCTCCCCCCGTAGGACGCAACGGTAACTGCGGGAGCCGACGAAGACTAGCTTAAAAATCGTGAACCGTAAGTGCCCTGCTATAAAAGCCGTCACGTCGAAGCGTGCCGTAAGGCTACGACTAGTGAAGGCTCACAAGACACAGACTCTAAAATATAAGTGTCGAAGTACATACATGCAAGAGTGCCCTATAACATGTACTTCGAAGCACCAAAGGCAGCACAGAAGACTACCAACAGACTCAGGATAAGACAACTAGACCTACAGCTACAACGGTCCCTGAGTCCTACGACTCTGAGTTAGGATCGTCGCACATAGCGGAACAAGTAGCCAATTGGTCTAATCCTAAGCCAAGAAAAATGACGTTCCGAGAAAATGACACACGGAGACCTGAGGGGACACCAAGAACCCTCAATACACTTAGACACGCAAACTGAGGTAGGATGGTACCTCGAGGCATCCAGAACTAATGTCTCGGATTGGATAAAGCCGTCGAGACACAACAAGACCTCCTGTCAACCACTAGATTACCTCGGGTTGACCGGAACTCGACATGACACCGACACACTAACACATCCACCGCCACCACAACACAAACAAACAGAACCAGCAAGAACAGGAGCAACGGATGATGACAACACTCTGGGCAGAGCAACTCGTCAGTTAACTATTAGGGGAAACCCAACAGTCAAGAGATAGCCACTACGCAACTAGAGACACGGACAATGGCAGCTTCTAGATTGAGTCATTTGGGTACTATCGTAGTCTGGGAAAAGACCATAGCCAGTCACCTAAACCGACCAATCCAGACAACCACCGACAGACAGACACCGCCCTAAACAAGGAACGTTCGCTCTGTCGATCCTGCCCTACTCTACAGCACTGCCCCTCCGAACCCTCGCGCAGGCGCTCCTTCTCCTCCGTCGATCGTCGCTGCAGGCGCTCCTTCTCTCACGGCGCTTGCTCCTTCCCTCTTCGACTGTGGAACCCTGGTTCCTCTCTTCCCTCTCACACGAAACCCTCCTGCTCCTTCCCTCTCCGGCAGAACCCTCGTTCCTGTGGCTGTACCCTCGCCTCTTCCCTCTCCGACGGTGGAACCCGTTCCTCTCTTCCCTCTCCCATGGCTCTCACTGCTTCCCTCTTCGGCAGCGGAACCATCGTTCCTCTCTTCCCTCTCCCACGAAACCCTCCCTGCTCCTTCCCTCTCTGGCGGAACCCTCGCTCCTCTCCCTGTACCCTCGCCTCTTCCCTCTCTGACGGCGGAACCCGTTCCTCTCTTCCCTCTCCCACGGCTCTCGCTCCTTCCCTTTCGGCACCGGAACCCTCATTCCTCTCTTCCCTCTCCCACGAAACCCTCCCTGCTCCTTCCCTCTACGGCGGAACCCTTGCTCCTCTCCCTGTACCCTCGCCTCTTCCCTCTCCGTGGCTCGCCTGCTGTTGTCTGCTCGCTCGTTTGCTGTCGCCTGCAGTCGTCTCCTGTCGCCTGCAGGCGTCTGCTGTCGCCTGCGCTTCTTTGCCCGGTCGATCGCGCCATCCTCAAAAGCCCTTCCAGGCGGCTCATTCTGCAGCCAAGAGAAAGGTGCAAATTTTTTGGCTGTTAGCATTGGCTGTTACCATAATCTATCATCAAATCTCGGTGCAAGTTTTCACAAGGTCAGTGAACATTACATCTCCTTAGCAGGTAAGGTCAATGCACATTTTAGTTTGTAGGTATCAAAGTCGATGCTAGTTGCACCTTGTGCATACTAAGGTCGATGCTAGAAGTCACAGCCCCCTGAAGGTAAACATTCATGCCATATCATAGTTAGCATTGACTGTTACCATAATCTATCACCAAACACTTTATTTAAGTTGTCTCCACTGTCACACACACTAAATACACACACACCCTGACTGTCACACACACACACACACCCTGGGGCTGTCTCCACTGCATGTCACACACACACATACACACACACACCGGATGAACACATCTTTGTCTAAGGCAAATACACAGTTGGTGCAAGTTTTCACAAGGTCAGTGAACATTACTTCTCCTTAGCAGGTAAGGTTAATGCACATTTCAATTTGTAGGTAGCAAGGTTGATACATAGTGTGAGAAGGCTGAGGGACGCCTGGAAGCGTCTGAGGTGGCCCTTTCCACCCCATTTCCCCCCTCATCTCCCCCATATTCATCCCCTTCTTTCACTACTACCTAGGCAAACTCAGTAATAGAGTCATCAACCAAGTTGCAGCAATGACCACAGCACTCCTGAGGTCCACTTGGTGACAAATCCTGCACTAGAGGATTCTACTCCAAGTCAGCTTTCCAACAAGTGGTCATGCACCCCCATCCGAGGTTGGAGCTGGTCGGGAGACCTGTTCCCATCAAGCTGCGCAAATCGGCTATAGCTGCAGACAGAGGTGAGTTACAGAAGTCCTCCCACCTTCTTCCTCAGGAGTCTGGTCATGATTTTTGGTCAGGGTGTTCCCCTGAGAGTTCTCTTTCACCTCCAAGAAGAAGGATTCCATTCGGACATCGGAGCACCCATGCCCGGCCTCTTTCCCCGACGTGCACAGGTTGCCTGCCCCAGCACCAGGAGTTCTGCAGCAGTCGGATTGCAGGAGCCACCATTTCGTCCCCCGGTGACTCCATCTCATCACCTTCAGTGTAGGCTGACCCTGGAGCCCCCTCTTCGACTCAGGGCTGGTCTCGTCTCATTCTAGCACCAGGTTGAGAGGACCGACCACAACAAGGCTCCCCTGTCCTATTGGCGACCCAGGCTGCGCAACCTTGCGAGGACGGATGGCACAGGCGCTCCTCACCTTAGATTGTGTTCATTCCAGATCTGTATCATTCCTGAGGTGTCCTTCTTTTCGTTGACTCCTGCCTCGACCCAATCTGACATCAGGCCAGCAAGATACAGCCTGGGTGAGTCAGTTCTAGTTTCCTATTCCTCCACTCAATCCAACCAAATCGGCATCCAAAAGTTGCCACCGAGTTGTTCGAGCGAGTTCGGCGGACATTTTCAGTGGAGGCACACTAGGCTCATCATTCTTTCAGTAAAAAGTGGTCCAGCCTCGATCCAACATCCCAGCCCAGAGTACTGCCCTGAACAAGAGCCCTCTGGTTAGCAGTAGGTGTAGTCTGTGCAGTCCTGCTAGATTCGGCGTCCCCGGTTCGTCCGAGCTCTGAGCGTGGCGATTCTTCTTCTTGGTGTCCCACAAGTCGAGTAGCGATCTAGTGGCGCAGATGTCATCTCCATCGGTCGTCGGAGCAGGAAGTACCATCACTGACAACCTGCAAACTGAGAACTGCAGGTTGAAGAGGGGAGGTTGGGAATGAGGTAAATGGGAAGGGAAAGGGGGTGGATGGGTGTGGAGGCAACCCCTGGCTGTTAGGGGTCTGGGAGGGGGCAAACCAAGGTGAGGGAGGGGGAGTGTGCTGGGTATAGGCCGAATGGCGGTGTACCAACTGTTGACATGTTGTTAGCCGAAAATGTGATTCACATTAGCCTGGGAAATTGGAGCAAGGCTGGACAGGTGGCCTCGGAAGGCATGATGACCAGGAACTGAACCTAGGATAGGAGCTGGAGATTAAAGTTGGGTCTGGGACTAGGACTGGTATGGGAACTGGGATTGCAACTAGTGCTGGGGACTGGAACTGGAGCTGACCGACAGGCCTTCGAAGGCGTTGTAGCCAGGATACTGAGACCGGAGCTGGGCTGGCCAGGCCAAATGGCCTTGGGAGGCATGACAGCCGATAGCTAGGATTGGGGACTGGAGCTGGCCGGCTGACCTGTGACGGGATTGCAGCCGATATACTGGAGCTGGACGCTGGTACTGGGTCTAGGTGACTAGCCTTGGGTTTGGGTAACTGGTTCACAGATGCGCTGTAACCGAACTGCTGGACTGGCGACCGGTATTGGATCGGAATGGCTGGCCTGGGGAGGCATCGTAGTCGCAGTGCTGGAGTTGGCAACTGGTACTGGAACTGAGCGGCTGGCCTGTGAAGGCGTTGAAGCCGCGATGCTGGGACTGAGAGCTGGTATTGGACTGGGTGGCTGGCCTGTAAAGGCATTGAAGCCACGATGCTATGACTGAGAGCTGGTACTGGAACCAAGCGGCTGGCCTGTGGAGGCATTGTAGCCGCGATGCTGGGACTGAGAGCTGGTACTAGAACTGGCGTGGCTGGCCTATAGAGGCATTGAAGCCACGGTGCTGGGACAGAGAGCTGGTACTGGAACTGACGTGGCTGGCCTGTAAGGGCATTGAAGCCATGGTGTTGAGACTGGGAGCTGGTACTGGAACTGGGTGGCTGGCCTGTAAAGGCATTGAGGCCACGGTGCTGGGACTGGGAGCTGGTACTTGAATTGGCGTGGCTAGCCTGTAAAGGCGTTGAAGCCACGGTGTTGAGACTGGGAGCTGGTATTGGAATTGGCGTGATCTGACTCTTGAGGGTGTAGTGGTCATCATCATTGTGGGGTGATACTGAGGTCGCTGTTGATGGAATGTCGGGGGATGACCCTCATCGGTGAGGAGCAGAGAAGGAGATGATTTTTTTTCTCTTTACCAGCTCTGCCGCCCTTACGAGTTTTCGCCACAGCTGGCCCCCTTTAGTTTTTTCCCGTACGCCCTTGCGAGTTTTCATACTGAGGGGTCACCTGATTTTGCCTGAGGTGCCCTTTCGGATTTTCACCTCAACTGGGTTGATGACAGTTTTTGCCCGAAACTCTTTTTCTTTCTTCCCGCCGAGGGGCGGTCTCATCAGCTACGGCATAGAAGCCATCTTCATAACCATTGTCATCAACTGACGATGTCATCTTTCTTTCTTCTTCTTCTTCGACTGCCATTGGTGGGCAGTAGCCTTCTTCAGCTGCGGCTGCCTGTAGCAGCCGTTGTTGACCCAATGAGGGGTTGCCTAGACCCCTGAAGTAATTCCTGACCATATCGGTCATCTCTTCTCGCCCCCGCCCTTGGTGTAGGACTAGGGATGACTGTCGACCTTCGACGGGAGGGATATAAGCAAGCTGGGCTCGTCCGGCGAGTTTTTGAAACCTTCTTCCCATTGTGGGGATGTCAGCTTGTCGGGCGCAGGCCCTAAAACTTCCACGGCGTGGAGGGTCCACAACCATTTCTTCCTTCCTTGGGGCCAAGCCCCTTTCATTCCTCACTTCCACTCCGTCGCGTACAGGGCGGTAGCGGACTGGTGCATCTTGGCGAACAGGCTGGACCTTTTTAGGGACCCACAACTATTTGAACTTCTTTGGCCTCAGGGCTAGCTTCTCTTGGCCACGGTGGCCAGCTTCTTCTTTCTCAGCTCTCCTCCCAGCGAGGGCCTAGTAGGAGTTGCGGATAGGTATGGTGGGGATGACCCGATCTGGGACCACCCGAGCGTTGAGTCCATCCAGAAAGACGCGAACTCCACCAATCATCATAGACTTGTCGGATTGAGAGAGACATCCGGTGACAGCAACAATGTTCTTTTGGAAGCCCTTGCGCTAGCGTCCTCTGGATCTCTTAGCAGGATAAGGGCGAGCCCCAGAGGTGATGTGGTGCACCAGGCAGCTGGCGACCGAAACTGGACTCTTGAGCGATCCCGCGCAGCATCGAGCCTTCAAAGCCTCGATCTTCTTCACAGCCTCCTCGGCAGGTTCTGAGGACTCCACTTGTAGCATATCAACGAAAGCCAACCCCAAGAAGTTAGGGAAGCCTACAGTAGCGGGGAATTTCTCGAAAATAGTGGGCACCGCCAAGTACCCATGCTCAGCATGGCCAGCGATGATCGCAGGGCCAAAATTAACGCCAGTCAATCCCGTTAACGTCATTGTTCACCTGCAGACACAAACAAACAACGATCAGTGACCTTTGGGAAGGCCTCGGGGCCCACATATCTCGGCAAAGATATGAAAGGTGACCTTTGTCCCACCAGGCGTGCCAGACTTGTTTGATTAAATTAATTAATTAATTTATGATTTATTTATTTATTTGATTTGTTCAGGTCGATCAACCAATTGGGTTAAACCTAGAAGCCGATAGGAGAGATAGGTAGGTAGCCTGGAAGGGACATGCATAGGCAAGACCCAAAAGGAACGAAAGAGGGGATTTGATGGCCCGGGTGAGGCATATAAATCAAATCCGCAAGCCGATAGGCAAATAGGGTTGGCAACCTGAGAAGGGCATGAGTAGGCGAAACCCATGGGGACAAAAGAATGAACTTGACAATCCCTGTGGGATATACGAGTCAAGCCTAAAAGCCAAGAGGCGAGATGGGTTGGTGACCTGAAAAGGGCATGCACAAGTCAGACCCAGTGGGATGAAAAGGGGTGGATTCAGCAGCCCTAGCGGGACGTGAGAGTCGAACCCGAAAGTTGATAGGCAGGATGGGTTGGCAGCCCGAAAGGGGCATGCATAGGCCAGAACCATCAGAAAGAAAGGATAGATTTGACAACCCTAGTGGGACGTGAGAGTCGAACCCAAAAGTTGATAGGCCAGATGGGTTGGCAGCCCGTGATGGGCATGTGTAGACCAGACCCACAAGAAGGAAATGGTGGGTTTGACTACCCTAGTGGGACGTGAGAGTCAGACCCGGAAGTCGATAGGCAAGAGATGGGTTGGCAGCCCGAAAGGGACGTGCGTAGGCCAATCCCAAAAGATGAAAGGGATGGATTCGATAGCCCTAGTGGGACGTAAGAGTCGAACCCGAAAGTCGATAGGCAAGATGGGTTGGCAGTCCGAGAGGGACATGCATAGGTCAGACCCAAACGAAGAAAATAATGGATTTGACTGCCCTAGAGGGACGTGAGAGTCAAACCTGAAAGTTGATAGGCAAGAGATAGGTTGGCAGCCTGCGAGGGACGTATGTAGGCCGAACCCAAAAGAAGGAAAGGATGGATTTGACTGCCCTAGTGGGACGTGAGAGTCAAACCCGAAAGTCGATAGGTAAGAGATGGGTTGGCAGCTCGAGAGGGACGTACGTAGGCTGAGCCCGATAAGACTAGGGGGGCGGATTGTATAGTCTAGAGAGACATGGGATCCGAACGATGAGTAGAGCTGACGTGCCAAGGGGCGTATGAGTCAACTCTTAAAGGGAGATGGGTAGACTTGACAACCTGAAGGGATATAAGAGTCAAATCCATTGAAAATGACGGTGTTGATGGTTCTAGTGGGACAAAATGTAACAGTGTTGGGATGCCTCGGTGGGGCTAGGTGTTATAGAATGACATGGGAGGCATAGCCATGACATCAATATGATGGAGCCACCCAGAAAGCAAGCTGAGAGAGGATTTTTTTTCACATTACCAAAAAATCTGTCCAGTTTTTAGCTAGCAGTCCTCTCTTCTGATCCAATCCAGGTGTAAAATATTGAACTTATCTGCAATTCAGTTACCTCTGCTTCCCGGATCCATTCCTCAAAAGAGTCCATCTCATGTGTCCACTTGTGCTGATTAGACCTCTCCCTGCGAACCTGACTGCATTGAAGTCTCCCGCCACACGCCAGGCCTCATTGCAACCTCTGTACATATTGCCCAGTTCTTGGAAGAACCTATGTTTCTGTTCAGCTTGAATACGGCCATAAACACCTGTAAACCTCCAATAGAAACCTTCTGCCTTCAGCTTGAACCTTACAGATATACTGAATTGCTGTATAGATTCATCACACATTTCGAGAACATCTGATCCGATAAATGAGGATCCCTCCTTTGTGCCCATCAGCTAGGTTAAAACACCACCCTTTGAGTTTATTACCACCTATTTTTCTGATGTCAACAGTGTTCAAATCCTCGATCTTTCTTTCCTGGACATAAATGAAATCATTTTTTAACCTGTGCACCATTGAGTTGACTTCCCTAAGTTTATCATTCCCGTCGAGGCCTCTTACATTCCCTGTAACAATGTTCATTGATAACTAATCATGGCTCCCTTCCCTTCTCTTTTTTTAGGTCTAACTCCGTCTATCATTTCATTGGATTGTAGGTATAACAACTCTCTCTTGCCAATCTTTTGACCACCTCCAGACCCCATTCTTTTCAATTGATGGTTGAGATCCCTCTGGATTCTCCTAAGTGCTTTTCTGGCATACTCCTCTTTTCCTTCAAAAGCTGTCCCAATTGATGTGTGAGCACCGGCGGGTGACCGCCACATACCCCCTTTCCCTCCTAGCCTGGGTTTTTCGCCGGGTTCCGAGAATTTGAAACCGTAGTAATGGCAGGCCGATGCCAACATATCTGCGTCCCTTCCCAGCTCCACGATTTGCCCCACTTCCTCATAACGGCTGCAGTTTCGGCTGTCATGCCATGTTGTGGAGTCATTTCAAAGGCATGATGCCCGTCGACCACGACATCTCTCTCTGGCCTTCGCCTATAATAGGGGGTTTCAGCGACCTCTTCTAGGTCCGCAAGAAATGGTAGAAAAACCTTCTCCTACCCGGCCAAAATCCCCTCAAAGAGAAGCACGGCCCCCTTCCGACAGAGCCACCTAAGCTCCATGGCCACCCTTCTTTGCCTCCCTCAAGCCAGCTTCCTTGTCTCGAGCTCTCTCCACCTCGTGAGAACCCCATTCTTACCTCTCTCACAGCTTAAGCATCAGAATGTTCTCTCGAGGAACTATCACCCTGGTGAAGAACCTTGTGTAATCACCCCGGTGAAGAACCTTGTAGGTTGAAGCTTGACAAGGTACACTCAAGGAGATGCACGATGGTCCAGTTGAGAAGCTCGGAAAGGCACACTCACGTCGGGTATGCGACGTGGGGAGGTCGACTAGGCCCTTGGTGCCTAGTGGACCTAGGCTCCCCAAGGTGGAAGGCGGCCATCGTCTAGATTGGGAGTTATCAAGTAAGACTCTAGAAGCTCCGCCCCTTATCGCCCTAGTTGTATACAAGTTGGTGCGACAGCCCGAGTCTTCTTCAAGGAGGCATTGCCACATGGTCGTCCGAAAGTCCCCAGTATTGAGGGACATCATCTCAGTGGCGTTATCTCAGGAACCGTGGGCCAGGTACTATTTCTCTGCCCTCATAGGCTTAGGTTGGAGAACCAAAAGCAAGCACCCTCGGCCCACGGAGGAGCCGCCAAGCCCACCATCCTTTCTCCTTGGCCATACCGTCACAAGCGAGGGGGACACCAAGCAGCGATGGCCGACTCCGAGCAAGCATATCAGGCTTCACCCAGGAAGCCTGCAAAGCCCAAGAGAAGGGCACCGAGTATAAGATTTAAACATGGTGGAGTTCAATTGACATCTGAAGATTGACCCTCTGTAGACAACGGCGACGCGCGTGCCCCCAGCGCTATCTGGAAGCCCTCAAACAAACAAATGATTGTCTTAAAGCTTGGCTCACCCTTGGGTATCTGGGCTGCTCTTTCTCAGGCTCTGTATCCGAGCTTCTCCCCTCTTTCCCAGGCCCTGTACTTTTTCATCTTTGGCATCTTGTAACCTGTTTCTCTTATGCTAAAATACAAGTGTTTGAAGCATACGTAACACTTGGCGCCGCATGTGGGAAACTGACGAAAAGACATGACGACAGTGCGTGCGGAGCCGGCCCAGACGTTGCATCCCTTAGGCGACTTGGAGCAACCATCCTTCTATGTAACTCCCGTGCTTAGGGGGCAAGAAAGCCGAAGCAAATCCTTTGGCGCTCGGATGTCAGGGAAAGTCGTCGGCCCCTGATGCTCCTTGGGTACGCCCATAGAAAGTCTGAGTAAAATCTTCGGTACTCGGATGCCAGGGAAAGCCTTCGGCCTCTGATGCTTCTTGGGCCCGCCCACGGAAAGCCCGTATAAAGCCTTTGACACTTGCATGCCAGGGAAAGCCTTCGGCCCCTGATGCTCTCTGGGTTCGCCCATGAAAAGCCTGAGTAAAGCCTTCAGCACTCGGATGCCAGGGAAAGTCTTTGGCCCCTGATGCTCCCTGGGTCTGCCCATGGAAACTCGAGTAAAGCCTTCGACACTCGGACGCCAGGGAAAGTCTTTGGCCCCTGATGCTCCTTGGCTCTACCCACGGAAAGCCCGAATAAAGCCTCCGACACTCAGTTGTTAGGGAAAGTTTTCATCCCCTGATGCTCCCTAGATCCACCCACGTAAAGCCCGAGTAAAGGTTTTGGCACTCAAATGTCAAGGAAAGCTTTTGACCCCTAATGCTCCCTGGGTCCGCCTACGGAAATCCGTAAAGCCTTTGGCACTCGGATGCCAAGGAAAGTCTTTGGCCCCTGATGCTTCCTGGGTCCGCCCACGGAAAGTCGGAGTAAAGTTTTCAACACTCGGATGCTACGGAAAGTCTTCGGCCCCTGATGCTCCATGGGTCCACCAACGAAAAGCCCGAGTAAAGCTTTTAGCACTCGGATGCCAAGGAAAGCCTTCGGCCCTTGATGTTTCTTGGGTTCACCCATGGAAAGCACGACTAAACCCTTCGGCACTTGGATGCTAGGGAAAGTCTTCGACCCTTGATGCTCCATGGTGTTGCTTAGACCCCTTTCGACTTTTGGGTCGGGAAAAGTAAATGCTATAGCCCTAAAGTCCCCATTGATTGAGTGGTGAATTACATTGGCCGAGCGTGTCGGCCGATCCCATGCATGGGGTTGTGGAGGTTCCACCAAATTACTTTTCATTGTGATGAGTTGGTTTCGAATCATCTTTCTTGCCTCATCCTTGAAGACATAACAATTCTCAATGGTGTGGCCCAATATGCGATGATATACGAAATAATTGGGGTCATCAGTTTTGTTGGCCGCCTCCGGCTTCTTTGGATCCGGAAGGGATATCAACTTGTTTTTCAGGCACAAGTTGAAGAGCCTTCTAGTGTGCTCCTTTTTAAAGAAATAAGGAATCTTCATGCGCTCCGACAACCTCGTCGACGCTTTCCCTTCGCCTTTTTGCCAAAGGGGCTTGGGGCCTGGGATGCCCAATTCAGTGGGCGGCCAGCACGCCGAGGGCGTGGGATGAAGGGTCGCTCTCTCAACTTACTCCGCGGTGGTCGCTCAATTTGATGGGATTATGGGGTCGGGCACTCACCTCACCATCCGACGGGCATGCAAAGCGATACTACTAGCAAAGTACAAACCAGCAACGAGGGGAACCCAAGGCTCACCGGATCGGTGTAAAGACATCGATCCCGATCAGAGACGTAGGCGAGCCGGGAAGCGTAGGCACACGCCGGCACGCTGCGTCGATGACGCTTGACCTAAAATCAAATGATTACAGCACTACACCTCACATAGGAGGGGGTTCTTGGGGTGAGGGTTAAGAGGTATACAACCAAACACTACCTCTATGTAGGGAGGGGCTGTAAGTCGGCCAGGCGGGGAGGAGAAGTGAAGCTAGGGACCGAAGAGCCAAGCTCCACCGGTTCTGCCAGTTTCTGGAGCAGCCAGATAGGTAGTCAAAGATGGCACCACCACGGTCTCTGCCAAGCTCATAAAAGGCTGAAACTAGTGCTGAAATTCTCTGTCTTGACCCCGAAAGATGCCAGAATTTTTGTGGAATTTTCAGTTGATGCCACTAGCAGGGGCAGGGTCTGGAGCAGGGCTGGACTACTCTAGTTCTGGTTGCTCCAAGGGTGATGCTACTGGAAGACAGAGGTGTCATGAACAGTCCTGAGATCTTTTGAAGGCAAGACCAGAGCCGTTGTGACTGTGGTCAAGTCTTCTACAATCCGTGACCAACGGCATCATCGGCAGATGTCAGAGATGATCGTGATGGCCGGAACAGTGAAGGTGGGTCGGTGAAGGCTCTGGAACACTGACCTGGCACACCATAGAGGGAAAATTTAGAACTTTTGATGCCGAGGTCCAAAATTAGCTCCGCTTCTTGGGGATGGGAGAGGACTTGAAGGAGAAGCCCTCAACCAAGTTTCATGCCCAGATTCGCAAGGGAGTGGCCGGAGTTGCTTCTGAAAGTCACTTCAGGTTGCTGGCTGGACCTATCCTGCACAGTCGGTGAAGAACAACTCTCCCAGGTAGCTCTGAGCTCAGACGGAGGCGAGGATGCCCTCATCGCGAAGCTGACTGGACGACAATTCCAACGGTGCATGATGCGCCTCCTGAAGCTTCAAGATGACACCATGGCACGCTCTGTAAACTAAAGGTTCTCTACTGCCTGCCACCTGAACCAGGACTGCTAGTGGTGGGGGCTATGGAGGGGGAGGAAATGGGTGAGGGGAGGCAAGGGATTGAAGGAGCCCACCTTCCTTCTTCCTCCTCCACTCACCCTCTAGGGAAAACCAGCCCACTTCCCCTCTCTCCCCTGTGTCCCACCTCACTTCTCCCCTCCTCCACCATTGTTCCAGCTCCTCCACACCTCCTACACATCCCTCTCTGAGATTCCCTCCCCCTCCCATCACCATTAGCCACCTCTCCCTTTCCCCCACTTGAGCTTTGAAGGCTGCCCCTGCTAACCAATTCGCTACCCAGAGAACCTGAAGACTGTAGAGGAAGCTGCAACATCATCCAAGCATTCTAGGAGCCCCAAGAGCTATCTCTAGAAGCATCTTCGAGTTGTCTTTGCAACGGTAGTCGTCTCGTCCCGTTCTGAGTTCGTGGCTGTCCAAGACAGGCAATCTACTCCAACTGCACAGAAGGGTCCTGATCAGTTTCCAGAGATGGCTTAAAGTAGCTGCCACACCTGCTCATCTGAAGATCTGGAGGTGGGGTTCGACCGAGACCTTCTTCTGCGAGTCTCCCTCCTCCTCCAAGACGTGGAGCCCCATTCGACAACCCGGGCGATTTCTTCTCCCTTTTCTCTCCAGAGTACGTAGTTCTGTCCTCCCTCGGATTCAACTAACACCCTGTCTGTGTTCGAGCTGCTGCAACCGACTCCGACATCGGCTAGCACCCCCGTGGGTCTCGTTTTGAAGGAAACTCGTCAACGGTTCCAGCGCCATGGATGGTGCTCAATTTGGAGTTTGGTACAGCTCGTGGTGGCTTCATCTTCCAGATGCTGCGGTGCTGAGACAGTCCAAACTAGGGAATAGAGCCTTTGCTTCCAGCTCCACCTCGACCAACGCCGACTTGCAAAGCTCCTACCAAAATTCCAGCACCTTCCTGGGCCAACCTTCAAAAATTTGGCTCTGGTTTCGCTGACAAAGGAGTTCAGGAGCAACCACAACAATTCTTGCATCCACCGTCTATCCTCTATTCCTTAGAGGGGACAGAATTGACTCCAACATCGTGTAAAGCTCTTTATCTTCCTCTTCCCCCTCCCCGCTTGGCCGGCTGAAGGCGCCTCCCTGTGTGGAGGTAGTTTTGGTTGTATGAGCTTAACCCCCACCCCAAGATCCCCCTCCTGTGAGAGGTGTGGTCTTGTAAGGTCTTGAGCAGGTTCGAGCGACACTAGCGCGGCGTGTGGGGAACCCACGCTTCCCCGCTCGCCCTCGTCTCCGAGCGGGATCGATTTCTTCAAACCGGTCGAGTAAGTGCTCCCACCTTGCTCTTTCTTTAGTGCTTTTCATTCAATATTAGCTCTAGTCTACAGTGCATTGTTGAGTCTTGTGCTTATGTCCAAGTCCGTGCATGAACAGTGCCTGTTCATCTCATGCCATATCATAGGTCCGCGCATGAACAATGCATTGTTGAGTCTTGTGCTTATGTCCAAGTCCGTGCATGAACAGTGCCAGTTCATCTCATGCCATATCATAAGTCCGTGCACATTCCGCCGACTTGCATATTCATAAGTCCGAGCATGTTTCGTTCAATTCTGAGCATGTTTCGTTCAAGTCTGAACATGTTGAAGTCTGAGCATGTTTCGTTCACGTCCAAACATGTTTAAGTTTGAGCATGTTTCGTCAAGTCTGAACATGTTCAAGTACGAACATGTTTCATTTCAAGTCCAAACATGTTCAAGTCTGAACATGTTTCGTTTCAAGTCCAAACATGTTTCGTTTCAAGTCCGAGCATGTTCAAGTTTGAACATGTTTCGTTGCAAGTCCGAACATGTTTCGTTAAAGTCCATACACAATGTTCAGAACAAGTCCGAGCACGTTTCATCATGCAAGTCTGAACATGCTGTAAGGACTTACCTTAACCCCGTACACGTTGTTTGTGAATATTCTTAAGTCTGAACACATTTTACTTTTAGCGAAGTTCGTGCACATTTTTGTGTATTCACTAAGTCCATACACATTTCAGCAAGTCCGTACACATTGTTCCATTTTTTCAAGTCCATACATGATGTAAGGACTTATCTCAACACCGTGCATGCTATTTTCTTCAAGTCCGTGCACGCTGTTCGATTTAAAGTCCGAGCATACACTGTAGCCAATATTTTGGTCAAAGTTGAGACTAAGGTCTATGATATGTCTTTTGCAGGGAAAAATTTGGTTTGCAGGATGGTAGGTGGTTCGAGAAAGATAAGCAAGGGCACGTGATTCGAGGAGATAAAATTACAGAGGATGCTGACATGTGGCAAAAAGGACAGTTGTTTTGGATTATTCTCTAGGCAGGATGTGAGACCTCTACACTCCCATTTCCTCAGTGAGCACCTATATAAAAAGGGGTCCTACTCGTACGAAGTGAAGGGAAGGATGATAGCAGAAAAGAATTAAATCTATAGAAAAAGGTCCTCCGTCCTTGCTGAAACTCCACATCTGAGAAAGGGAGAGTAGAGAAGAAAAGGACAGCAGAGAAGAGAGGAGAAGGATTTTTAGATAAAGAGTAGAGAAGAAGAGAGCAGTAGAGAGGCAAAGAGAAGAAGAGAGTTCGAGAGTGAAAAAGAGAGAGAGCTAGCAGAAGAAGAGAAAAATAGAAAAAGGGGGTGCGATGAGCAGCCTCGAACCGGGCATTGATGGCCTGGATGAGGTGGTTGCACTCAAGAAATTTGGGTCAAAAGGCCCGAACAAGGTACTGGGGAGCCCTGTCTTCGGGTCAGGAGACCCGTGCGAGGAGCTGGCTCGGCTGACGCACGGGGCTAATGGCCCGAGTGAGACACAAGGGAGCCGGACACCTTAGAGTGGAGACCCACATCATATGTTGACTCAATCGAGACCCGAGGCTGGAGGCCCAAGCGAACTGCAGAGGTAGGGACCGAGACTCAGGGCGCGAAGCTCACATCGGGAGCCGGCCAGAACTGGGCCTGGGGGTTGGTGTTAGCCCAAATGGGAGCTGGTCCAGAACCCCTACGGGGGTCGACAACGGGAGATCCGAGTCTGACGCTCGGTCTGACCGCTGAGACTGGCAACAGGCATGGCGCGTTGATGGCGCCAGAAGAGATGGGAGCTGAGGGTGGCGGTGGAGCCGCCACGGGGACCACACCCAAGAAGTAGGGTGATCCGATGATCGAGGTGAAACTGTCGAAAGGAATCGACACCGCCATGTAGCCCACCCGCGCATCGGTGGCGATAACGATGGGACCGTAGGTGACGACCGCCATAGTTGTTGATGCACTGGACGAGTAGGGGCGACGGCCGCTGACGGTCGTCGAACGTGACCCGACAAATGGAAGGCGAACCGGAAGCTGCTGGGAAGTGTGAGCAGGTGCTCTTCCTCTACCTCTCCTGCAAGGACAAGAAAAGGGCACCAGGACTTCAGGGCTGGCATAGGCTTTCTCTTCAGCAGAAATAAGGAAGGTGGGAGATGTCCCACTGGGCGTGCCATCCTTTTGTTCGCGCGCGGCGGGGGTTTCGCCGGCGCGGTGTGTGCGGTGACTAGAGTCAGGGGTAGGATATAACTACGGGAGAGATGACGAAATATAGTGTGCTTCGGGCACCCCCTCTCATGGCCATATCTTTCTCAAAGCGGCACTGTGCACTTACCTTTTACGAAAAGTCGAGGGGAGATCGTACGGCATGAGGGGTTTTTGGGTTTTGAGGGAAACATATCTAGGATGCGGGTGTGCCAATCGATTTCTCGACAATCACCCATGGAACCGAAAACTGACTGGGGAAGCGCTGCCAGGGCGGGGCACGTGGACTCGAGAGGTGAGGGATACGTGGAGGGAAGGTCGGTTCTGTAGGTGTAAGTGCACAGGCAATTGTGGGGAGTCATGTACAGGATGTCTTTCCCCACCGACCGCAAGCAGTCGGTGTTTATTTACATCGGATTGAATCCGAGATAAAAGATCTGATAAAGAAAAAACTCTGGTGAACAAAAATGGTAGAGCAAACATGAACGGTGGGCATAAGAAAGATCTAAGTAAAAGTAAGATTTGTCGACTCGGTGACTCGTATCGGATCGAATCTTTCTTAATCTGATATGATACGCTCAAGTCATAAGTAATTTAGTCCGACTCGACGTATATCATCTCGTTTCTCTCTCACACTGTGACTCGACCTGACTTGATCGATCTTAGAATGATCTGTAGTGTATCAAAATTTTCCAAATGCGATACGACGTGACCGAGCCGGCCCGAGTCGAACGGAGTCTACAAACCATGACTAAAAGATCTGAAAGATATAAAGGAAGAGGGGGACACATGTTGGCCCAGAAAGAAATGATGCAGCCGAGTCCTAAAAAAGATCTGAAAGATGCAGAAGTGGTGGGTCTTCACGGCGCCGGTACCGGTGGGTGGGGATGCAGGCAGCTGCAATGGCACCAACCTTTTTCTGTCTGCTTTTCTGGCCAAGTACCTGGAGAACGCCTGGGAGGTCTGAACAGGACATCTGAATTCCTCATCGGTCAAGGTCGACGGGGCCTAGTGCATATGCATGCCTGGCTCTTCATGTCGACCGTGTCTGTTGAAGTGGCTACCCTGAGAAATCCCTGGAGTCCACGGCACTGGGAACAGCCAGGGATGAGGTTCCCGGCCTTTCTTTGAAAAGACTTCTCCGAGTTTTATCACGAGCTGACCCGAACAACGGGGTTGACAAGACGCATTCATGACGGCAGCATTTGCGTGGTTGGAACTTCGATCGGCATCGTGTCGTCGATCGGTGGCATGACTCGTGAGGGTTAAGAAGATGAGTGTACGATCCTGGGGATGTGGTTTGATCTAAACAGGCTGGAGGAGGAGGAGGGAGGAGAGTTTGTCTCCTCCATCTCTTCCATACATCACGCGCTTGTGTGGTCTAGAAAGGAGTAATGTTGTACATGTTGAAGACTGCTATTGATAGAAGAAATGGGAGGGAATTTGTCTTGTCCACGTAGAATGCAGTGTTTGATGGCGAGCACTTGATGTTTTAGAGCACGCAGGGAAAGCGGATTGGGTGAGTGTAATGGACCCCTACACTCATATATGCGTCACTTTGACAGGGGGTTATCTCCCATTTGTCTCGATGATAACCTCCAATTTGTTCTTTTTTTAGTTTGATAGAAGGATACAAATATTCAGGTTAGATTGAAGGGTAACCCTCTTCTAATCTGAATAGTGTGACCCACCAACATAGGTGAAACAGTTTAACTGACCCCCTAACAGCCAAGGGTCGCCCCACACTCAACCACCCCCATTTCACCCACCCTCCTACTCTATTTCTCATTGACAAGTTGCAAACCCTATTCAGTTCACAGGCAACAATGGGAGTGTCAAGTTGCAGAGGCTGCAACGTCTTCATCTAGAGGCTTCAGAGGGCATAACATATACCGTTGGAAGCGTCTCCTAGTCTACTTCGCAACGGAGGTAGTCTCATCAGGTTCTGAGTTTGGGGCCGTCCTGAGCAGTCAATCTTCCATGACTGCGCATCTCCTCCCTAAAGAGAAACCTGAAGCTGACTCCTGAGGCTACCACGACCATTCTCTTGAAGATCTGGAGGCAAGGCTTGGCCGGGAGCTTCTTCGACAAGTCTACTTCTAGGATCAAGAAACGGAGCTCTGTTTGGTGCTCGGAATCAAAAGTTCTCATTTTCTTCCTCCTGGTGCGCTGTTCTACTTCCTATCAGTCTACCCTGACCCCCCCTCACTCAACGGGTTCCTCCTCCCTGCTACGATATCGTCTGGAGCTCCCCCTTATTGCTACACGAAGGAGACTCATCCACGGTCATCCTCGACTTGGTCCCGTCTCGATTGGACTTCGGGAGCGGCCGTGGCGCCTGCATCTAGTTGCTATTGTACTGCACAGATCAGGACCTACTAGTGACCTGAGGCGATTTACTTGAGCTCCCACGGTCACATCCCATAGCTTCTGAAGGTGCCGCTTGGCCGAGAGATACTACAACCAGTCAGCATTTATCAGCAAAAGGCGGCATCCCGTTTGGCATCCAGAAGAGCATTTTCTTAATTTTCTCCCTCAGGTGCTCCATTCTGACTATTCTTGGACTGAATAGACCCCTGCTAACATTCCTGGCTGCTCCGGTCATTCCTGATCACCGCCGGCATTCCCACTAGTGCCATTTTGAAGAGGACTCGACGACGATTCTAACGCCTCCTATCGCGCTCGATTTGGAGTTCGGGACTGTCCGTGACAGCCTCGGCTTGCTGCTGCTATGTTCCTATAGTAGTTAGAACCAAGAAGCAAAGACCCTATTCATGGCTCTTCCCCGACTGGCACCAACAACCTGGGAACTCCAAAAAAATCAGTCAAGACCCTGGTCCAATTACGAGGAGTTGGCCGCTGGTTTCGTCAAAAACCGAGTTCGGGAGTGGTCGTAGCGGCGCCGACAACGTCCACTTGTCCCCCGTTCCAGAAGCAGGCAGAATCGACAATCAACATTCGTTGGGGCTTCTTGTTCATCTCTTCCCTTCCCCGCCTGGCCGGAGGAACCTCATGGTGGAGTTCTCCTCTTCTTATCTTCCTCTCTGTCTGCCTTCTTCTTTCTGTCCATCTTCTTTCGTTCGCCGGGGAAGAGGAGTGTCTTATACTCCAACGACAGGGGCTTTCGAGCGCGAGATGGTGGAGGCGGGAACATGGTTAGCATTAATGAAGATTTGACCTTGGTCATCCTCGGTGGCAGGGGGTGTAGCCTGCGTGCGACCCTCTCTGTTTGACACCTCAACGAGCCCGTTGCGCACCGAAAATCTATAGGGGGATGGCGTAAGATCTCCCTTGCCGGTCGCGCCGTTGGAGGGAAGCCAGGGTGTGCCGTTGAAGGTGCGCATGGGTGTGCCAATGAACAAGATGCATGGGCATGCCATTGAAGGCGCGCACGAGTGTGCCGTTGAAGGCGTGCACGGGTGTGCCGTTGAAGGTGCGCACGGGTGTGTCGGCGAACAAGACGCACGGGCGTGCCGCTGAAGCCTTGGCGAGGGTGCTGTTGAAGAGCCCAGAGGGGCGTGCCGTTGAAGGCCCACGCGAAGGGCATGCCGCTGAAGGCCACGGGCGTACCATTGAAGGTGCACTAACCGTGACATTGAAGTGGGTTTAGGCCCATTTCGAGCCTGATTAGTGGCCCACTTAGTTCTCTTCGGGGCCCACGAGTTGTGAGCCTCCCGGGGGTTGGTTTCTCTCCGCTGACGTGACTCCAGGGGCAACTCCACGACAGTGTATTGTTCATTCGGAGAGTCTGGCTAACCCGTCCTTTCCGTAGTTCCTTCGATTGAAGTTGTTTGTCGATGCTGGACTAGTCGGCACATGCGAACGTGTAATTTTACACGTCCACAGTCATCTGAGTAGAAGGTCTTACCAAAGCTCCGTTGATAATGTAGCAAGAGGTGTTCACAGCTTCAGCCCAAAACTTTCTAGGTAAATTACTTTCCACTAGCATAGTTTGAGCCATCTCCACCAAGGTCTCATTCCTTCTTTCAACCACTCCATTCTGTTCTGGAGTTCTTGGTGAAGAAAATCTATGAGTTATCCCATTATTCCTGCAACTCAAACTCCCCACCATGATCTGACAGAATGTTGGATGTCACGCCCCGACGCAGAATATCGAAACGCAGTAGTAGAAAGAGTTAATAATAATATGTTGATTTCCAGACATGATGTCACGTCCCGACGTGAAAAATCGGGAATGCGACGAGTCGTGAACAAGCGTGTCGATCAGAGCAAGTACAATTTCATTTCTAAAATCAGAAATGAATGAGAAAATGATACTTTTATTTCATCACAGTGATCCGAGCTACGTCCTCTAGCGTGGGGACCATGTGGCCCCACGGGAAAAGGAACGTACGACTCACTGGGTCCCAGCGGTCATGCAGAGCATAGAGTAGCGGCGTGTCAAGCCGACCAACCTCAATGCTCAGGAACTCGGTGAATCCCATCGCCGCTAGTCTCTCCCGCTGGAAGTCAGGCAGTGTGAGGTACACTGCCCAGACCTACAACCAGGAGATCCGAGTCCTACGCTTTCCCTGCATACATTTTAGGTTAATTGCATTGGTTATTCATTTTTCATGCATTTCGTTAAGTGAATAATTCAATAAGCTAAACGGTCACTCATGGGCCATTTGTAGCCTTCAACGGTTGCCCTCCAACCATTTTCCTATAACTCCTCCTAGAAGACCACGGCCATCCATGGACCACTCTGCAGGATGGATGGCTCACTGAGAACCATCCTAATTTCTTATGTCCACCGTAATAACAAACGGTTCATGACCGTTCCATGATTCCACGGTCACAGCCTAACCGTGCCACTCCCCTCTCAAGCCCCTGATCGTTCAGGGTTGCATGGTCTTTCCTTCAACCGTGTACCTACCCACGGTCTGATAAAGACCATTCTGTTCTTGACGCTTTAAATTCTGAACAGATTAGTGTGGACCGTCCTGGGTTTGCACGGTCCTCCACAGACCATGCTTCTCCCCATTACTCCTCTGGTTTGACCCCTTCACATGGACATCCATGGGCCGTGCTAGTCGTGAACGGTTCTTTATGAACCGTCTAGATGCCGTCATCCCCAATGGCGTGAAGTCTCTCCCCGCTGGAAGTGAGGGCCTTATGGCCTCCCCAACTGGCCTCAAAGGTGTTGAATGCCCCTATTTCCTCCCTAATCTAGAATGCATAGAATAAATGACGAAATAGGGGGGTTTTAGGGCACCTACCTCCGATGACCCTGGTAGCTTGGCCGCCGCCGCTGTGCATGCCTCCGACGGCACCTCCTCTGCGTCAACCGGTGCTCCAGCCTCCTCCTCAGCCGAAGGTGGCAGGGTCGCTTCTTCCTCGACGATAGCTGGTGCCTCCTCCTCAGGAATCGATGGCAGCACTCCCACAACAGTGGCCACCACCGCCGACCATGGCACCTCCTCTCCCTCACCACCCATCCTGCGTGCTGGGCGGGTGAGCGCTTGGTGCTTTGAGCACATGAAGAAAGGGGGAGACGAGAGTGTGAGAATGGGAGAGATTGAGAGGGAGAGAGGTGATGAAGATGGGGGAGAGAACGTGGGGGTGGCGTTTCTTCCTCTCCATAAAAGGGAGATTTTTCACCCATTCCGGGGGGCGAAAAGAGAGGGAAAGCACCAAAGCCCTGTTGCCACCTGTCGGCACCAATGCCTTGCGTAACCCTGCTCTACCACTGTACGGCTGGCCCTCGTCTCCTCTCCAGGTGACCCTACTCGCTCCCATCTGGTGCCCTAGTGCTCTCCGGTGGCCCTACTAGCCCCAATCTAGCACCCTAGCACCCTCAGGTGGCCCTGCTCCCCCAATATGGCTCCCTAGCACCCACCGACGACTCTACTCTTCTGATCCAGTGCCCTAGCACCCTCAAGCAGCTCTGTTCCCCTAGCTCTGACCCCCTAGCACCCTCTCCAGTAACCTCTATTTGCCCAGCGCCCACTCTACTCACTCAGCGTCCAAACGGCAGCCCTGTTCGCCTAACACCCAGGTAGCATAGCCCTGCTCTACCCTCCAGGCTACCTACTCCACCAGATCCGCCACCACACACCTTGTTCCACCCTCTAGGCAGCCCTCCGATCACCGAAAAACCTTGTTCACCCAAAAGGTGACACTGGCACCTTAGTGCCCAGTAGCACTCGGCCAGGCTGATTCTGGCCTTCAACCCGCTCAGACAGAGGCACTGACGCCCTAGCACCCAGCAACCTTCTATTAAGCCAACCTCGGCTTTTGTGACCAGGCCACTTCTTGGCCCCTATATTCAAGCCACCCCTCACCCTTTACTTTTGAGAGCACCACCTCCTCTTTATTACATACACTGACTTAAGCATTGGAGGGGTCTCCTGGGACACCACCACCTTGGTGAGACCTTTTTGCAAGAAAAGGTCATCCTAGATGCTTGGCTGGCTCTCTACCATTGTGGATGCCTCCCTCAACAGTCAGTTCCGACGTCCAATATGACTTTTTACTACCTTAGCTCCTAAACTCGGTTCCAATAAATAAATACGAGTGTAGCACACACAGCACTTTGGCGCCATCTGTGGAAACTTACAAGAAGCCATACTGCCTACTAGGCCAACCGGCATCAATGCCCAAATCCCCCCTCATACCGTTAGGAGCATCGGGCTCATCAACCCCAAGGATCCCCTGGACCGGGGAGCAACTACCTAACTTAATATGCTCCACTCGCTGAGCATCAGAGGAGAGGCCAAGTGCTAGAAGTAGTGCTCATTGCCAACTATTCTTAGAGCCACATGCCTTTATGTAACCAGAGTGCTACGTCCCTGGTAACCCAGCCATCTAGATGCTAGGATACAAAGCCCACCCCGAGGCAAGTGGTGGCGCCAGAGCCCTAGCAACCCGATGTGCAAAGCCACCACAAGGTGAGTAGCCGTGCCATAGCCTTAAATAACTTAGTAGGTTAGCTCCTAGATATTAACCTAGTAGAGCTCTTTAAACTCCAGGAACGACACTGAAGTGCATTCTCTTAACTAATCCCCGGGGACACCCCCGAAGTCCATTCTTTTCACTAAGTCTCGAGGACAATCACAAAGTGCATTATTTCAAATAACCCCTAGGGATGACCCGAGAGTGCCTTTTAAGCCTCAGGGCCGACCCTGAGTGCATTCCTTCCCCGGTCTTAACCAAGAAGAACTTTAACTCCTCAGTCCTAACAGAGTCAAGACCATTAAGCCTCAGGGCGAAGCCTAAGCACATTCCTACCTAGGTCTTAACTTGGGAGAACTTTAACTCCGAGGTCTTAACCGAGTCGAGATCATTAAGCCTCAAGGCCAACCTTGAGCCAGTCTTAACCGGGAACAACTTTAACTCCTCGGTCCTAGGTAAGTCGGGATTATTAAGCCTCAGGATCGACCTTAAGTGCATTCCTTCCCCAGTCTTAACCGAGAAGAAATATAACTCCTTGGACCTAACCAAGTTGAGATCATTACGCCTCGGGGATGACCCTGAGTGCATTCCTTCCCTGGTCTTAACCGAGAAGAACTTTAACCCTCAATCCTAACCAAGTCGAGGCCATTAAGCCTCAGGGTTAACCTTGAGTACATCTTACCCTAGTCTTAACCAGGGAGAACTTTAACTCCTTGGTCTTAATTAAGGTGAGGTCATTAAGCCTCAAGGTCAAGCCCGAGTGCATTCCTTCCCCAGTCTTAACCAGGAAGAACCTTAACTCCTCGGTCTTAACCGAGTTGAGATCATCAAGCCTCAGGGTCAACCCTGAGGACATTCTTTCCTTGGTCATAATCGGGGAGAACTTTAACTCCTCGGTGTTTACTCGAGTCGAGGTCATTAAGGCTCAGGGCCAACCCTAAGTGCATTCCTTCCTCGATCTTTACCTGGAAGAACCTTAACCTCTTCGATTTTAACCAAGTCGAGATCAGCAAACCTCAGGGACGACCTTGAGTGCATTTTTTCCCTAATCTTAACTGGGAAGAACTTCAAGTCCTTGGTCCTAACTGAGTCGAGATCATTAAGCCCCAAGGACAACCCTAAGGCATGCTCGCTCTCAATCGAGCTATCATCATCTCACCAGCCTCAACTAGGTAGAGTCATGCAAATCTCAGGGACGACTTTGTGGTGGATTCAATCCTGGTCTTAACCAGGAAGAAGCTTGGTCATAACTGAGCTAACATTAACTCCCCGTTTTTAATCTGGTCGAGACCCTTAAATCTCAAGGACAATCGTGAGGTACGTTCTATCTTGGTCCTAACCAAGAAAAAGCTTAGCCTTAACTGAGCTAATGTTAACTCACCGATCTTAACTGAGTAGAGATCTTAAAACGTCAAGGATTACCCTGAGGTATGCTCTATCTTGGTGTTAACCAGCAGAAAGATCGGCCTCAACCGAGCTAACGTTAACTCCTCGATCCTAACCGAGTAGAGATCTTCAAACCTCAGGGATGACCCTAAGGTATATCTTGGTCCTAATCAAGAAAAAGCTTGGCCCCAACCGATCTAATGTTAACTCCCCCGTCTTAACCGGGTAGAGATCTTTAAACCTCAGGGACGACTCTGAGGTATGCTCTATCCTGGTATTAACCAGGAGAAAGCTCAGTCTAAACTAAGCTAACATTAATTCCTCAGTTTTAATCGGGTCGAGACCCTTAAACCTCAAGGACAACCCTAAGGTATGCTCTCTCCTAATCCTAAACAAGAAAAAGCTCGGTCCCAATCGAGCTAAAGTTAACTCCCCAGTTTTAATCGGGTAGAGATGTTTAAATCTCGAGGATGACCTTGAGGTATGCTCTATCCTGGTGTTAACCAAGAGAAAGCTCAGTCTTAACCGAGCTAACGTTAACTCCTCGGTGCTAACCACGTAGAGATCCTCAAATCTCAGGGATGACCTTGAGGTACGTTCTATCCTGGTCCTAATCAGGAAAAAGCTCGAACCCAACTAAGCTAGCGTCAACTTTCCAGTGTTAACTGGGTAGAGATCTCTAAACCTCACGGACCACCATGAGGTATATTTCCTCCTAAACTTAACCAGGTAAAGTGTAATGCCCTGGATTTTTTTTTCGGATATTTACGTGTATCTTATTCTGATGAGCCTTCGGAACACTGTACAGGGTGAACCGTTGCGTTCTCCAACTCTGGGATGTTACCAACGCATTGTGCTCTTTCCGAGAATCGCGAGGTGGAGATGGCTCTATGCTTATGCGAGCTAGTTCGAGATCATTTTGTTATTATTATTACCATTATTATTATTATTATTCATTTATTGGATCTTCACTCACATATTTATTCAATGGATTCAGATGAATATTTTGGCAGCACCTCCCCTGTCCCGAAGAATGTCGGGGAGGGTATAGGAGAATCGTCCATGAAGTGTCGAGACAATCTCCAGAAAGATGGTCATGCCCGGACAGCACTCTGGTACCCTATGATGAGTGGGGAACCTGAGGGCTAGCCCTCTGAGCAGTCTGTATCACTCAGAGGGTTGTCGATAGGTAACTACCTCTTTCTTTTGAGACCGCTCGTAGCATTGTGGTGCACACATATGGGTCCATGAGTGTGGACCTAGCATGACCACGCTTGGGTAGACCTGTATGTTGCCGGGACAATGTATGTCGGGAACAACACCTATCAATAATTTATTCCCTTAAATTGGGTACGCGACTCTCATGATTTGGCGTGAGTAGCCGTTAGGTTGCTACCACAACAAGGGTGAGATAACCGAGTGAGAAATCTGAGAAACATAATGCGGAGTTAAATCACGAATGCCTAGAGAGATTTCGGCGGCATCTCCCCTGCCCCAGAATATGTTGGGGGAGATGTATAGGAAATCCATCCGCAGTGAGCTGAGAAGGACTCTGAAAAGACGGGCATGTTGGAATGATGGCCCTGACCCAACAATGGGTAATGAACCCTTTGCCGATCAATCTTGACCCATTTCGGTACCACAGGGTATACACAGAGGCTTTAAGGAAAGTCGGCATAACTATGGGCCAAAGGGCCTGAATGGATCGGGGCACTGTTTGCCTTTGAGGCGGTCAATGTTTTATTTCCCTAGCCGTATCATTGGAGCTCACATTACAATGTATAACGAAACCCCGTGATTTAGTGGGATGATGATTGGAACACCCATGAAGACATGGGACAACACAGCCTCCCCGTTTAATTTCGACGGCATCTCCCCTTGTCTCGGGACATGCCGAGAGACATATAGGACACCCGTCCACAGAGAGCCGAGACGGGGTCCATAATCCATGGACATATCGAAGCCCGAGGGCCACAAGGGCGAGAGCAATGAGACACTATCTGTTGTTAAAGTGATTTATTCATTATTTCCCTAATGAAGCCATCGAAGAACATGCCATAGGAACTGGTGGACCTCCGTGACCAAAAGGGGTAATTCAAAAAATACGGTATGATATATCAGCCTCTTAAATGAATTCCGACAGCATCTCCCCTTATCTCGGGATCCTCGTCGTGTCAGAGGTAGGGGGATGGACTCTCTTCCTCGCTAGGAACCCGCCGGTACCACATGCACCATGGTCCAACACTAGTTGTATTATTTTCTGTGCATTGTTCTATGTTAGCATAATTTAGTCATTAAATTAGGAATTTTCGTCCATGGGCATCGTCTTTACGTTTTTGTTAATGTAAATGGATGTATGGATGCATGCTTGAGCAGGTTAGTTTGTTTTCGCGTGTCCCCCATCAATTTCAGTCGACCGGGAGGGAATTCGGTATCAAACTCGTCCAACCCGTAACCCAGTCGACATAACGTGCCAGGACCGGTGCATTATAGTACTTTAATGTGCCTAAAGTGGTGCGTTATGTGCCATTTGACAGACTCCTCTAGGTCCGTCATTTGACTATTGACCATTCGTTTGACCATTGACCCAGTAAGGCAGTTAGCATAGCGGGTAGGGTAGATCCGTTATAGTCATATAACACCCCAGATCTGGTGCGTTATATTATGCATTAAAATTGTGGATTTTTTGTTGATTCTTGGCGTTCGGGGGACTTTAATGGGCTTAGACCCATGCGTTATATCCTCATAACGCACCAGCCTTGGTGTGTTATGTTTCTATGGTTTCTGACTTCAGTTTGGGGGAGTATAACAGGCCATGGGAGGCACATTATACTCAGCATAACGCCCCATGCTTGGCGCGTTATGCCCTGCATTTCTAGTTGCATTACATTGTTCGGTTCGTATGACGGGCCACGGGAGGCACATTATACTCAGCATAACACCCCATACTTGGCGCGTTATGATCTGTGTTCTTGATTTTTCGCCATTGTTCAGTTGAGTATAATGCACAGGGGTAGGTGCGTTATGCTGAACATAACACCCCAGTGGTGGTGTGTTATGGTCTGCATGTCTGTGTGCTTGTGTTCACCTAAGTGTTCGGGTGAGTTTGACGGATGGAGGGAGGTGTGTTATCTGTAATATAACGCCCCTGTCCTAATCCGTTATGTCAGTAACGGTCCCAGCTTAGTCCGTTATATCCTCTGGCATTCAAAAAAATGTACATTTAGTTCCTAATGCATTCAGTAGTGCATATTCGCCATGTTTAAGTTATTTTATAAAGCTATGACATTATTTTAGACCCCGATAGAGTAATCTTCTCTTTCCTTGTGATGGAGCCACTAGCCGTAGCCCAGCGACCTGGTGTGTCGGCCCACCTGGGGAAGGTGGAGGAGTGTTTCCTGTTGACGGTTCTTAAGCTAGTTACCGTGGGCCCCTGCTTATACCGTTGCGTCAGAGTGGCATCTGTCGAGCTTCAGGAGGTGCCAGCTCGATTTCAGAAAATGTAATGGCCGGCCCTTTGGAAATTGTGGCCAGTGCCGTAGGGAGTCTATCAACTGCCATATCTTCGTTGACCATCGCCTTCTGAAGAAAATTTCTCAGTGCATCCTGGTGAAGGGTGGACCTTTTAATTAGCTCAAGTATAGATATCTTGGCGGGAACTCTATCCAAATGATGCAATAGGTCGTATTGAGTGCCTGGCAAGGGTTCAGCTTCTTCTTATTGTTCTGCGGCCGGCTGTGCAGATTGGAGATTGGTAGTAGAAGCATAATTTCTCTGGAACAATTGCCCGCTCCGTAGGGCTAGATTTTGTGCCGGCCCGGCCTCCGATGACGATAGAATAGGGTGAGCGGGGTGGATAAGTGGTGTGGTGAAGGGTGTAGGGTTAGGAGAAGTGATGGCGGGGGTAATGGGTTGTGGCGGAAGGATAATGGGCGAAGAGGTGGGCGCGGTGATGATGGATGTAGATGGGGGTGTAAGGATAATGGGTGAGAGATTGGTGGTAGGTGCGGTGGTGATGATGGGTGTTGGTGTGGGAGAAGGGTTAGATGGAAGGGTAGTGGTGATAGCGGTGGGGGTGATAAGTGGTGAGCGAGGCAGAGGTGCGGGTGAGGGTGTTGGCATGGAAGGGACAGTGAACGGGTGGATGAACGGTGTGGCGGATGGAGGAGGGGTTTGATGTATGGGTGTGAAGATGGTGAAAGTGGAGGGGCAGTTGTGATGGAAGGCAGAGACTTGATGGGTCGTGCCATCATCGTCCAAGGACCATCCGACGTTGGGGGCCAGAGGCTGAACTACGTTCACCTGAGCTGGTGCCGACGGCTAAGGTTGCGGGGCGGGTGGATGGTTCGGCATTAGGTTCTGATGGATCCCCAAGTCTTGAACCTGCTGTGGTTGCTGCTGCGACGGCTGTTGTGGCTGTGGTGCTTGCTGCTGCACTTGCTGCCTCAGCAACTGCCTTCTTTTTTGTTTCAGCTCAATGACGGCCTTATGCATTTCGGCCCAATCTATCCTGTGTCCTTCATGTAAATCATATACCAGGTCTCGGAATTGAAATCATCCTTCGATGGTGTGGCCTGGCTGCCTGTTGAACACACAATATTTTGTCTGATCACCCGCTGTATTCTAACTGGGCCGTTCCGAAGGAAGTTGTATGGCATTCACTGACATGAGAGCCGAAAATATGTCAGCAAGAGTTTTCGGCAAAGGAGGATATTGGGCTCTCTTTGGAACCGGGTGCCAGAATGTTGGGATATGAATCTTCGAATGAACTGCAGGTGTCCAATCAATCCTCGAAGTTTCGTGATATTCTTAGGTGGTGGCATGTCCATGACGGCCTTAGCTTTGTTAGGATCAATTTGAATCCCCAGTTTGCTAACTATAAAGCCTAGCAACTTCCCTAAAGAGACTCCAAAACACACTTCTTTGGATTCATTTTTAACTGGTACTCCCAAGCTCTCTGGAGCACCATAGCCAAAACAGCAGGGTGTTCCTCTCTAGTCCTTGACTTCACCAAAATGTCATCCATGTAAGCTTCCATGTAGACATACATCATATCGTGGAATATAGCCATCATCACCCTTTGATAGGTGGCGCCTGCATTCTTTAGACCAAACGGCATTACCACATAACAATACGTGCCCCAAGGCGTGGTGAAAGAGGTTTTCTCTTTATCTTCAGGAGCGAGACGGATTTGGTTGTATCCTGCATAGCCATCCATGAATGACAAAGCTTCATACCCGGCAGTGTTGTCCACCAATACGTCTTTATGAGGCAGCGAGAAATCATCCTTAGGACATGCTTTATTCAAATCCCTGAAATCGATACAAATGCGTACCTTTCCATCCTTTTTGATGATAGGGACTATGTTTGCCACTCACTGAGGATATAGAACTACTCTAATGAACCTAGCCTTATACAATATATCAACTTCTTCTTTCATCCTTAAGGCCATGTGAGGGTGAAATCTCCTTAGCTTTTGTTTAACGGGTGTTGCCCCTGGTTTAAGCACTAGTCGGTGTTCCACCAAGGAGGGGTCAAGACCTGACATGTCCTCGTAAGACCAGGCGAAAGAATCGCTATACTCCCTCAGGACCTTAATCAACTCTTCTTTAGTTCCCAGATTTATTTCCTTCATAGGTTCATCCACTTCTGATGACGGCTCGTCGAATCTCTTCAAGCCTTGGGCGTATAAATCGACAGTGTCATCTATGTCACTGTCCTCAACATCGACCGGGTCCTTCTCATCCATGATCTCATAGACACCTAATCCATCATCGCTCCACACGCCGTCTTGCTCCTCTTCTTATTCTATCACACTCGACGTAGCTATGAACACCGGACATTTAAGAAGAGCATGACATCGCTAAGCTAGATCTTGCAAGAACCTATCAGGAATGGACTTAGAATGACGCGCTAGTGGGTGCGGCTCAGGCACGGATGGGTTGGACATCCTAGAACAAGACCATACTTCTCTAGACCTAGACCCTACTTACCTAGACTCGAAAGACCCTACATCTAACCTAGAAGGTGAATTCAAGTAATCATCATGATAGGTACAAAGATGTTACCTGAATTTATAGACAAGGAGTGGGGTTTTCATTCTAGGGTGCCTTGGTTTATTAACCCTAAATACACAACGGGATGGCGAAGCAGAGCGCTGTGCAACGGTTCTTACATCACATGGTGGAGAAAGATGCTCATGCGGCACCGGGGGACCAAATGGAGGAAGAGGGACCGCTGTCAGCTCAAACGGAGAAAGGAGTTCCTTCCATGGCGTCCACAACGCCTGAGGAGGGCGACCAGGCAGTTGAGGAGGCACCCTAGGCCATGGCCGGAGCTCCGTCGTCCGAGGTAGGCCGTGAGACCAAAAATCCCATTTTTGATTTTCAAAGCATGAAAATGGGGATAGAATAGGATGGGCATGGGCTAGGGGGACCCATAGATGAGTTGTGCACGCCCCTGTGGCCATTTCAAGGGTTGGAGAAATGGGGGAAACACTACTCGTTGGGGCGAGGACCTAGGGTGCCAGACTGCCTGACCTGGACCGCTAAGGAGGGTCAAACGGTCCCAAAATGACCGCCTACCTCTGAGGGGTTTTGTTTTGACATATATATGTGAAATGCATGACCTATTGACTTATCGGGATGACAGACATTGAATGTTTAATGCATGCAGGGAAAGCGACGGACGAGGATCTCCTGGCTTTAGGTTTGGGCAGTGTACCTCACACTGCCAGACTTCCAGAGGGAGCGGCTGGCTACCATGGGGTTCGCAGAGTGCTTAGGGATAGAGGTGATGAGGCTGGACACCGCCCTACTCTATACGCTCCATGACCAGTGTGATCCGGTGAGCAGGGCCTTCCTGTTCCCATGGGGACACATGATCCCCACGCTAGAGGACGTGGCATGGATCACAGGGCTGTGTGTCGACGGAGCATCGGTGAGTGGGACGACACATGCAGACTACAAAGAGATGGCACAGCAACTGCTGGGGCTAGAGTTGACGAGGTCAGGACGACACTCATCCATGCTGGCATGGGCTAGCCTGCAGGAGAGCCGATGGCTTCGAGGAGAGGCGATAGCCGTAGGAGAGCTACCCGAGGAGCACCTGGGACGGTTGACAGAGTGAGCTAGACAGAGAGTGGTAGCGGGACAGGGTCCCAAGGCGGACGTCATCCTCAGACGGTTCCTGATGTTACTGTTCGAGAAGCTGATCTTCGCTACGAGAGCTGGCGGGGTGAGTTGCAAGTTCCTCCCCCTCCTAGCGGACTTGGACACAGTCGGAGCCTATGCATGGGGTGCGGCCACACTCGCCTCTTCTTCTTCCTTCTTCTTCTTCTTCCTCCCGTGAGCGCCTCTCCTCCCTCCCTTCGACCAGCGACCACCGCGGTGAGCTCCCACCGGCTGCAGACAGCACGGGGGGCGGCACGGCGGGGACGGTGTGGCGATCGAGGCGGCGTGAAGCTCGTGGGGTTTCGTGGAAGAACGACGGTTTTCAAAGCATTCTTCATGATTTCGGCATCGATTCGGTGGAGCATTCGCTCCATTGAGGTAGGGTGACATTCCCTAGCTCCCTGCATTTCATTTCCGTGGTTTCTAGTCCATCGAAGGCCGAGAGGGGTGTTTTTGAGCGGGTTAGGGTAAAATCATGATTTGGAGAGTAAATGCCCAATACATTTTTGATCGATCCGAGGTCGTAGAATTATGCCTAGGGCTATTGGGGAGCTTCCCCCTTGATTTCCCCCTCTCCCGTGGAGGTATGGGAGCGTGGCCGGCATTTTTAGGGCTAACTCGCCATTTCACCACCGGACGACATAGCGGTCGTCCCAGTGGCCGTTATGTGCATAACGCGCCCAGGTAGGGGTGTTATGCTCCATGGGTTTTGAGTCTTGCCTTCGTGGGTTTAACGGTCCCACGACTGATCGTTATGTTCAACATAACGCCCCGGTGTTGGTGCATTATGGGTTTCCGACCGTTGGTTTTTGACCGTTAGGGGTCCTGGTCACATAACGCGCCAAGAGAGGTCCGTTATGTCCTATGACGTCCCAGGGAAGGTGCGTTATGTTTAACGCCCTTACCTTCCACTTAACGCACCAGATACGGTCTGTTATGGTGTATAACGCGCCTAGAGGACTGCGTTATAGTCTGTTCCCTATGACATAACATGCCATTGATGGTCCGTTATGTACATAACGTCCCTAGAGGTGTGCATTATGTTCCTTCTTGTGACTCGAGGCTTGACGCACCTGTGTTGGTCCGTTAAGCACTATAACGCCCCTGGGCAGGCGCATTATAGTCTGGTCACCGTTGGGAGTGATGGACGGCCAGGTTGGACCGTCTTTCTCCCACGCGTGGCCACGGCTTAGCCATGCTTCCTTGAGCGGCCAATGATGGACCGTTCATCATCTGAGGCCTAACCGGTAGTTTCTTCCGTGCCAATTCGAGTCCTGGGTGAGCGGATCTCGATCCACGTGCTGACCCGTGGTCTAACTGATGCTACGCATCATGTGGGGACCAGTTGTGGGGCGCCGTGGGGGTCCCGGGATGTGGCATCTTCGGCTTACGTCACCATGAGTCGGTGTTGTACGAGGAGCGATCCTTGTAGGGATTCTCTCCCTTGGGCTTCTCACCCCACTAAAGGATTCTCTCCACAAAAACTTAAAATTTGAACTCACAAAATGACAACTTTCATTAACATAAAATGAGGGGAATGAGGTCCTATATATAGACAACCCTCATTTTACAAAAAGTCCCTCACTCTTGACACAATGACAAATAACCAAGGGGGTAGGGGGTGCCCTTGGGCTTGGCCCAATGAATTGGGCCCAATAACTGCTCTAATCAACCTAATGATACTCAAACTTAGGTAAATGACTCATTAACCTAGATATATGACTCAAATAAAAGGAAAATTACAATGATATGACTCAAATAAAATATAAAAATTACATGTCATGACTCAAAGAAATGTGAAGAACACGATGGCATATGCCGACAATCCATCCGAGCTTCGAAAAATGTGGAGGGGGTAAGTGATGCCCCCATCATACTCCCGGGGTGCTGAGAACTTGACTCCGTCGAGTAAGAGTCTTCCCTCCTTGGAGGGTGTCTTAGTGGTGCTGCATAAAAGTCTTCCAAAGGAAGCCGATCATTCTACCCAATGAGGTAGCGCCCACACACCTTGCTCCGAGTGATGGTAACCTGTTCATCCAATATTCTCTCGAGTTGCTCACGTCGGGCTCTCCGGGCTGACGGTGCTCTCTAGGGGGGTGCTCTCTCAAGGGAGGAAGTGGGCTTGATATCCTCACTAGGTGCCACCGTGGGACCCTTGCGTGGCACAAGGCCGCCCATAATGAAGCTGAGCTAAATCCGTACCCTCGAGAAGTGCTAACTCATGAGCATTGGTGCCAATGCATCTCAAAACCTTGAAGGGGCTAATCCCACTAAACTTCAATCTTGAGTTGGCTCTACTTGAGAACCTCTCATTCCTCACCATCCCGGAACCACCCATTTGGATTTCTTGGTGGCGCAGGTGTGAGTCAGCCTGCCTTTTGTCAACTTCATGGCTCTTGTTGATGTGCTTGCAAAGGTTGAATGCTGACCTTTTTATGGTTATTGGTGGACTTGGGCAACCATATGTAGACCAATTATGCTTTAATGCTATGAAGACTGTGATGCACCTAGGTGGTCCGGGACAGCCAAAGGTGGCTTTATCATGCATGGACTTTATAGCAAAGGTTGGAGGACCGGGACATCCGTAGGGGAATCTATCATGGGTGGGTGGGGGATCCAGACATCCGTGCATGCCCCTAACATATATAAGACTAATGACAAATGATGGAGGACCATTGCACCCAAATACGAACCATTCATGTTTCCTACTTGACATGTGGTGCTAAGTCTCTAACTCTCTCCATCACCTTCATGTTCATCCCTCCAGTCGTCCCTCTTCTCTCTCCTAAGATGAGGGTCTGTGGGAGGCCTCCTGGAGCTCTGTGAGGTAGTACTCGCCCGTAGTGCCCGCTCAACCTCGGCGGCTCACTGCTGTCATGTCGAAGTGACGAAGAAACTACCCACAAAGAGGTAGCCAAACTGACGAAGGCACGACCCAAGCTCTCATTCCCTCTGATGGCACTCCTCATTGTCTTTCAGCCTTTGTTCCGCAACCTGAAGGCCTAGCTGGAGCTCCATCACTTGGGCCTCTAGGGCCCTCTTCTCATTCCAATCCCACTGCCGCTCTATCCTCCTTTCTTCTCTCTCCCTATCCCTTTCTGCTCTCTCTCTCTCTACCTCTCTCCTCGCCATCTTGAGGAAGACCCTCAAATCCAGGATATCTCGAGGTAGCCCGTCTTCATCGTGATGCCACATCTCCGCTATGGTGGCCGCCCAGGCATTACACTCCTCTTCAGCTCAGATCGCGCAAGCCAGCATGCCCTGAATCTCAAGCGCCTGCCAGAACCAAAACATTTCACAAAGTTAGTGAAAGAGCGGTGAAAACACCTAAGCAAGGCAAGTACTCACCCGAGCCGAGAGCTTGTACTCTGCCTCACCGGCGCGAGCCACTACATTGGCAAGTTGCTCCCGGAGGAAGGTGACCTCTAGAGGAGGAGCCTGAGAGCTAGAAGATGCCCCGCCGACTATCTTTGCCATCGCTACCTGCTGGGCATGCTGAAATAAACAAACAAGAGTTAGTAACTAAGCCTCGGGATTCGACAAGGAAAAAAATGCATTGCATAAACTTACCAGATGTCCAGTTCCTACCGCGTGACAGTAAGTTGTTGCCTAGCATCTGCCAGTTGGACCCGCAGACCAGCGATGATGGTGTCACAGGCATCCTACATTCATAAGCATCAGCGTATACATACATTCAAAATAAAATGTGGTGCACTTTTTATGCTTACCTCTTTTGGTCTCCCGAACTAGAGACACTCTAAATGAGTCTCCATGCAGTGCCATAGGTAGTCAACACTATCCTACGCAGGCACGCCACCCCGTTGCCAGTCTTGGAACTGGGTAGGGAAGCACGTGCGCCGATCTATGAGCTTCGCCTTGCCTCGGGTCTTTTGCCCGATATGATTCAGCTCGTCCGTGCTTGCCCACTCATCGGCCAAGCTTAGGGTCTTCACCACTAGCTGTATATCCTCAAAAAATACATAAATAAATAAATTAAACAAAAAAATTCTAAACAACATATGCACAACATTCTCCCCCTTTTTGATGATGGCAACAGAGTGACAAGTAAGAGAGTCACCAATAACTTTTCCTTTTAAAAATTGACCTGATAGATAAATCAATGTAACAGACACAATGAAGATCATGGCACATCACATTAGGTCAATCAACAAGACAGTTATAATATCATAAGCATCACAATTAAACCACATCACACACATCACAGTTCAACCGTAAAAGAAAATTATTACAACGCACTCTCCCCGTTTGCCATTAGCAAGAAGGGAGGTGAAAAGTTTTAGCAAATGTTTCAAAAGAGAGCCCCTTCAGTGAGGGGGAAATATTGTGCGTAACGTCTGGAGGAGCCACCAGCGGAGGATGATGGAGGTGGAGGTGGAGGACGATGAGATGCCAGAGTCTACTAAAATTTTAGTGCTTGAATGGCTTGTTCTATTTCTCCCAGCTGAAGAATCAAATTGTTCCTCAAGCTGCCCACCTCTTAGCTGACTTCATCAGATCCCTGTTTTAATCTATCAAGAGTGCTACAGAGGGTACCAACCGTGGCTGAGAGTTGAGTTAAATGTTCAGCAACTTGGTAAACTCCTGTGGACATCTCTGTGACAGGAGTTTGTAATGTGACCACTGCAATTTAGATGTCGTAACACAGGGTCCGCAGTTTAGTGATGGTCTCAAGAGTGGTAATCTGTGCAGCGTGCACAGATGTTACCAATTCTGCAGTCTTGTTCACCACTTTTCCCACACTCTTTAACACCTTCCTCATAGCTTTGTCTGTGCGCTGTTTAGACAGCATGTATTGCCTCCAATATATCTGCATAGTGAGTTTAGAGAGGACCACTCGTTTGTACAGACGCTCCATTTGAAAGTCTGTATATAAAATGAATTTATTCAACTTGTTTCCTTGATGCTGCATCATTCGGATAAGATGGACCAGTAGATCCTTCTCAGTTGCATCAAGAGGGGCCTGGAAGAGTTCATCATGAAGCTGTGGACCACCAGACCCAAGTTCTGTACCTGTAGGGCGAGAGCTAGGCTCACCTTGCTCCCATTGGGTCTGATGTTTCCCTCGAAGATCAAACGAAAACCATTCTGGTTCATCTTCGTGAGAAGGAGGGGTAGCACCACTGGGTTCCTCGGTCTCAAAAGTGGATGGAGGTATAGCTTCTTCTGTGGAGACCTCAGGAATGTCCTGGTGGGGGGGAGACTCTCTGGGATGAGAGCTCTCTGGCACTTCTGGATATATTGGAGGAGGAGGAGGTGGAGGAGACTCAGCTGGAGGAGCTGGGTATTGGGAATTGGATACTGGAAGCTAGATATTAGAAGTTTGGTACTGGAAGTTGGATATTAAAGGCTGGGTGCTGGAGGCCTGCGTGAATGAGGCGTGTTGACCTGAATGGCTGGCGACTGGAAGCTGGAGGACAACCCATAAGGTGGTGTTGGCATAGAGGACTGGAAACTGGAAGCTGGAGGCTGACTCGCGAGAGTGCAGTGGCCTATGTTACTGGAGGGTGAAGGCTAGAGGCCGGCCCGTAAGGGTGTGTCGGCCCGTGTCATTGGAAGCTGGAGGCTGACCTGTGAGGGTGTGTTGGCCTATGTTGCCAAAGTTGCTGGAGGCCGACCCGTGAGGATGTATTGGCCTATGTTGCTGGGGACTGAAAGCTGGAGGCTGACCCCTAAGGGTGTGTTGGCCTATGTTGTTGGAGACTAGAAGATAGAGGCCAACCCATAAGGGTGTATCTGCCTGTGTTGCTAGAGACTGGGAGATGGAGGCCAACCCGTAAGGGTGTGTTGGCCTATGTTGTTAGGGACTGGAAGCTGGAGGCCAATCAGTAAGAGTGTGTCAGCTTGTGTTGCTGGAGATTGGAAGCTGGAGGCCGACCTGTAAGGGTGTGTTAGCCTGTGTTGCTGAAGTGGCTGGTTGATCCTGAGATATGTCAGCTGAAGACCAGTCACTGGCCGACTGGTCACTAACATGTTGTTGGCTGGAAATGTAGTCAATGTCAACCTATTGTTGAGATATGTAGCTGAAAAATAGGAACTGCTTGTCTAACTATTGAGATATAGTAGCCAAGGGATCTGGAGCTGACTGACTAATTGCTAGGGATGTTGTACTTGGAGGATTGGAACTGGAGCTGCCAGCTGACTGTTGATGCGTAGTAGCCAGAAGATTGAGACTGGTCAGCTGACCACTAAGGTGTGTAGCCAAATACTCGAGCTAGAGATTCGAACTAGAGCTGGCTGGCTAACTGCTGATGTGTAGTAGCCAGAAGGCCGGAGCTGGTCAGCTGACCATTGGGGTGTGTAGCTGAATACTGGCACTGGAGGCTGGAGCTAGAGCTGGTCGGCTAACTGCTAATGTGTAGTAGACGAAAGGCTAGAATTGGTCAGTTGACTGTTGAGGTGTGTAGCTGAATGCTGGGACTGGAATTGGCGATGACCGACCCTTAGGGGTGTAGTGGCCACCATTGTTGTGGAGTGATGTTGAGCTCACCATTGGCGGGATGTCACGGTCGATGCCTTTCATTAGTGAGGAGTAGAGAGGAAGAGGATTTTTTTTTTGATTCTCACACGCATGCAACGCACGGCTCAGGGAGTATAACGGACTGCCAAGGGGGCGTTATAATGGACATAACGCGCCTCTCGCAAACTGCTATGTCTCCTAGAACGTCTAACTTCATAGGAAACCACGGCATATAATGCATCATAACAGGGGCGTCATACAATGCATGGTGCACAGGAATAAGGCCGTTAAAGATAACGGACCCGTAACTCAAAATGAAGGACTATAATGCACAGGGGCAGGAGCGTTAAAGCCACCCGAACATGAAAATCCACAGGAAAATTTAGACACTATTCACATAATGCATCACTAGGAGTGCGTCAAAGAGACATAACACACCGAGGAAGGCGCGTTATATCACCTGGGTTTCGTGACTCCGGAATCCAGAATCGGAAACCCCGCCCGACTGATTGAAATCAACGGGGGATGCGACGGATTATAAAACTTGATTATCCTACCAACCTAAACCAACATACCAAGCCTAATCATGCCACAAGAAATTAAATACGATGCCCATGGAATTGATTTAACAATTAAACACCAATTTAACACATTAAATGAACTAAAATGTATCAAATAGAAAGGTGCACAAAATACGTTGCAGAGGGCGTCGGACCACAGCACAAGTGATACCAGCGGTGTCCTAGCACGATAGAGAATCCATCCCCCTACCTGGGCGATGGCGAAAGCGGCGATACGACCACGAACCGGTGTGAGGGAGAAACGGCACCTCACGATCTGGCTTGACTCCACGTTACGTAAATCGAGGAACAGAGGACGTCGACGCGATCGTCGTGATGTGACCATTCCAATGATACCTCTCCGACCACGATCAGCAGTCGCCTGGATCACGAAATGAGAGAGACACGTAAATCGAGGATAAACTCTAAAATCTACCAAAAGAAGAATTGCACAGAAAATGAGAAAAATAGCGATGGATGGCAACCAGAGGGCGTCAATGGATTCCTGGCGAGATGAGGAGTCTGATCCCCTACCTTTTGCATGGCGAAGACAGCGAATCGATGCCGAACGGGCAACGGGGGCCACACCATCTTCTAGCTCGCACGTATCTCCACACTCTAATATCGGAGGGAAGAAGGGTACTGGTGCGATCCTCGTATCGAGCCCTTTCCGTTGGTATCTCCCACGCATCGACCGGCATCCGTTTGGATAGTGAACCGAGCAAATGGGAGTGGAGGAGAGAGAACTTGGGGAAGAGAGAGAGAGAGCGCGCGATGGAGAGAGTGAGAGATCGACAGGTGAGGAGAGAGAGAGAGTGTGCGGTGAGATTTTTCCTGAATCGAATAAGGCACGAGTAAGACGACCAAAAATCAAAATCGTACCTTCTACAAGAGTGGATGCAATTACTTCTGCACGAGTGATATGCATTATCCAACTTTTCAGTTTTTGGCTAGAAGCTGCAGAAGATTGCTGGGAAGCGACAGGAACTTGCGAAAATGACAGCTGAGGCTGAGGTGGTGCAGGAAGGCGATATTGTGACTGCTGCGGCTGGGTGAACTGCGAGAACTGCGCCGGAACTGACTTCATCGGGCATTCTCGGACAACGTGACCCGACTGATCATAGCGATAGCAAACCACCGATAGAGAACAAGGAACACCAAGATGGCTGCCACCACGCCTCGGACACGGTCTCAGCTGAGTCACTTAAAAATCTCGGTGCTGCTGAAATGGAGGAACAGACTGCTACACCCACTCGGAAGACACAGACTCCTGCGGCACCAAATCTGAAGATGCTTGACGCTGAAAACGCTTCTTAGATTTCTGAAACATCTGCCTCGAAGGACCACCAGAAGTAGCCACGACTGACGGGACACCAGGTGCTGACGGTTGATAGGACTGCTGAAACGGTACAACCGGCTGAGCAACACTGGCCCGAGAAAACCCTGATGATCTTGCCAAATCGAGTTCAATCGCAACTGCTGCCTGATAAGCATCATCCATAACGCTGACACGTGTAGCAAGAAGTGGCACTCTCAACTCGGCTAGCAGACCTCGGAGAAATTGTTCGATCTTTAAGGCTTCATCAGCGACAATGTGCGATGCATACCGACCTAATTCCATGAACTTGTTCCGATATTGTAACACTGTCATCTCACACTGCACCCGATCTAGAAACTGATGCATCTTATCCATGCGAAGATAGGCCGGGCTGTAGGTACGCTCAAAGGTAGTCACGAACTCTGTCCAGGTGATCTGACGAAGTGGTCGAGAATGGAAAGTGACTTCCCATTCTGAATTCCACCACATTAATGCTGCGCCCTGAAGCTGAAAAGTAGCAAGCATAACCTTCTCGTCCTCCGCACATTCCATCGATCGAAATACGCACTCGGTTGCCTCGATCCAAATCCTCGCAGCATCCGGATCTGACTGACCCTCATATGTCGGCGGGTGGAATAGCAGGAATTCCTTAAGAACTTTACCACGGCCACTAGGTAAGTCATCATGCGGCGCTGGCACAACAGGAACAGGAATTGGCGCAATTGGTGGAGCAGGCACGGCAGGAGGTGGAATACTGCCACTCTCTTCCAGGGGAACATGAGCTCTTCATTTACGGGGCGGCAGGTGGAACCCAAACATTCTAAGGGACTTGGCTAGCTTAGGCTGACCCCTAAGGGCCTGGGATTCCCAACTTCGTGGGCGTCTGGCACGCCGGGGGCGTGGGTTTGGGTGGCACTCACTCATGGTCCGCGGTGGGCACACTAGAAGTGGCGTGCAAGTCTGGGCTCTCGTCTCACCGATCGACGAGCAATCAAGACAATACTAAACCAGCAAAGAATATAACCAGCCAAGGGGGTACCAAACGCTCACCTGACCAGTGTGAAAACACCGATCTCGATCGGAGACGTGGGCGAGCCGGGAAGTGTGGCACACACCGGCACGCTGCGTCGATGAAGCTTGACCTGAAATTAAAATGGTTACAGCACTACACCTCACCCTGGAGGGGGTTCTCGGGGTGGGGGTTAAGAGATTTACAACCAAACACTACCTCCACGTAGGGAGGGGCTATAAGCCGGCTAGGCGGGGAGGGGGAGTGAAGCTAGAAACCGATGTGCCGAGCTCCGTCGGTTCTGCTAGCTTCTGGACAATTAGATAGACAGTTGAAGACGGTGCCGCCACGGTCTCTGCTGAGCTCAGAAAAGCCACAACTGGTGCGAAAACTTTCTAACTTGACCCAAGAGGACGCCTGAATTTTCCTAGAATTTTCTGTCGATGTCACTAGCTGAGGCATGGTCTGGAACAGGGCTAGACTGCTCTGGTTCTGATTGCTCCCAAAGTGATGCTGCTGGAAGACAGGGGCGCCGCGAACAGTCCAGTGCTCCGATGAAGGCGAGACCAAAGCCGCTGCGATTGTGGTCGAGTCTTCTTCGATCTGGGACCAATGGGGACGTCGGCAAATGTCGGAGCTGATCGCGACGACTGGAACAATGGGGGGTGTCAGTTCAAGCTCAGGGAAACTAATTTGCGCACCTTAGAGGGAAAATTTGGAACTTTTGACGTCGAAGTCCAAAAAAGGCTCTATTTTTTGGAGGTGATGGAGAACTTGAAGGGGAATCCCTCAGCCAAGTGGTGCTCCAAGATTCCTAGAAATATGGTCGTGGGAGCCTATGCAAACCTCTTCTGGTTGTCTGCCTAGGAGGAGCTGCACAGGTCGCCAAGATTTGCTCCTTCGGATAGCTCCAAGATCGTAAGATGGCGGGGCTGCCCTCGTTGCGAAGCTGACTGGAAGATGATTCCAACGGTATATGGTATGCCTCCTGAAGACTCACGATGACGTCGTGGCACTCTCTGCAAGCTACTAGTTTTCTGCTACCTGTGACCCGAACCAGAACTGCTTGTGGGGGGGGTGTTGAGGCGATCTTGATCATCGTGAGACTTGTAGTCCTCAAATGGCAGATAAAGGATTGGGGGCCAAGGTTTGAAGTGGCTTATCAAGAAGGAGTGATACTAAGACCAGACTCAGATGAATAAGGAGAAAAGGAAGAGAGGCGAGGACTAGAACTCCCTCACTAAGGTGCGAAGACCCTGATCACATAAATGGTCTACAGAAGAAGCATAAAATCAAGAGGAAAAGTAATGACTAAAGCCTCGGAAGCAGTGGGAGAACGGGCAGATGCCCATAATAGTGGATGTGGAAGAAGTCGGGTCGGGCCCAAAATCGGGAGGAATTAGAGGAAGAAATTGATAGATCAAAAGAGGAGGATCCGGAGGTTCCGGAGGCGAGGGAGGAGAATCATGATGGGAAGAAGAATCTGGAGGTTTTGGAGGGGCAAAATGTCGAGGGACACGGTGCCCCAGAAAAAGGTAAGGGAAAAGATGATTTAAGAGGAAGAAGAGAACAGAGGACATGATGTCCTGGAGAAATCAGATGAAAGAAGGGGATGAACGGGTGTGATGCTTGGGAAGGATGGTTGTTGTACCCAGACTATTTCCCGGTGAGATAACAAGACATAAGGGTTCGGACATTTCCCCGAACACCTTCAAGGCATGGGCTACCTAGCCCTTTCTACAACTCTATGGCTCCCTACAAAGGCCCTGACCAGCTTGTCGTCACACACGGCGACACAAGCAACTATCCGGGGGTAACCCCGGCCACTCTCATGCGGGCTTTCCCTGCATCTCATGTAGCCTCCCGGGCCAACCCAAGGGCGCCCCGACACTAAGCCACGCCACGTGGCACCCAGTGAAAAGGGCTGAGGGCCCACCCTGAAACACTTTCGGCGATCCTCCAAGGTCAAAGGGGGACCTAACACAATCAACCAGAGGCTTTGGAGGCCTACCGCACGCGTATACGGCTCACACGGGTGTGTTCGGCATTCTGTCGAACACCTTGTGGGCGAGTGTATTCCAGCCTGTCTACACCAAACCATGGACTACCCCATGGTTCCAGCACCTCAGTTGGGTCCCACAACGACCCCCCAGCAAGTCAGGGCCAACCCCGACGCTCAGACATGTGGCAACAAGCCACTTAATTTTAGCACTCGGGCCAACCCGAGGCTACCCTGCAAACCTGCCGTGCAACATGGTACATAGCCCGAGGCATAACCCACATCCACAAAATGCCTCCTCTTAGCTCCCACGAGCTCCTATCTTCAACCCAAGGCCCGTCGTGCGGCCCCTCAGTCACCTACCCTAGTCGCGTGCTTGCACCTGGAGCTGACGCTGCAGGGGGTACCGGGGTGCCGGTGACCCGAGGCCTTGAGCCTAGACTGGGAGCTGGTGAGACCGGAAGGCGCGATAGAGGGCCCTCAGTCCATGCTGGGGTCACTGCGTCCCATAGAGGCAGACCGACGCTGGGAGCCGACGTTGTCAGGTCGTGAGAGAAATGCCCCCGAGGTGGAACCGGGAGGTGCGAATCCTGACGTGGATCACTCGTACCAAGCGCCATCCTCGGGAAACCCCTGGGCTGTATGCCTGATTTGAGTGCTGAGACGCCTCGTACCAGGGGTTGAGAACCCAAGTGAGGCGGTTGCTCTTCCGGGGTTCAGGTCGAGAGCCCCAAACGGGATGCTGGGGAGCCATGCCCTTGGGTCAGGAGACCCGTGTGGGGAGCCGGCTTGGTGGAGGCTCGGGGTTGACGGCCCGAGCAGGGTACTGAGGAGCCAAACACCTTAGGGTGGAGACCCACACCGGATGCTGACTTGGTCGGGGCCCGGGGCTGGAGGCCCGAGTGAACTGCAGAAGTGGAGACCGAAACTCGAGACGCGAAGCCTATGTCGGGAGTCAGTTGGAACTGGGCTGGGGGGGTAGTGCTTGCCCGGGCTAGGACTGGTCTGGAACCCCTACGGGGACCTGTAACAGGAGATCCGAGCCTGACGCTTGGTCTGGCTATCGAGATTGGTAACTGGTGTGGCACCAAAAGAGACAGGAGCTGGGGGTGGCGGCAGAGCAGCCACGGGGACCACACCCAAAAAGTAGGGTGATCCGATGACCGGGGCAAAGCTGCCAAAAGTGATCGGCACTGCCAAGTAGCCCACCCCTACGTGGGTGGCGACGACGACGGGACCGTAGGTAAAGGCCGCCATAGTTGTTGAGGCACCAGACGAGTAGGGACAATGACCGCTGACAGTCATCGAGTACAATCCAGCAACTAGGAGGCGAACTAGAAGCTACTGGGAAGTGCGAACAGGTGCTCTTCTTCTACCTCTCCTGCAAGGACAAGAAAAGGGCACCAGGGTTTCAGGGGTGACACAGACTTTCTCCTCAGCAAAAAGAAGGAATGTGGGAGACGTCCCACTGGGCGTGCCATCCTTTTGTTCATGCACGATGGGGTTTTGCCGACGCGGCGTGTGTGTGGTGACCGGAGTGAGGGGTAGGATATAGCTACGAGAGAAGTGCCAGAATGCGATGCGTTCCGGGCACTCCCTCTCATGACCGTATCTTTCTCAGAGCGGCACCGTGCACTCACCTTTTACGGAGAGTCGAGGTTCGAGGCTGAGATCGGGTATTTCTTTGTAGTTCCAGGTGACCTCCAAAGCTAACAACAACAATAAAAGAACCCCAAATGCACTCCCAAAAACTCTCCTCCCGTAACCCCTCAAAAAAATAGAACCTCAAATACACTGTCACAAGAACTCAAAATAGCAACTAAGGAACTCTCCAAACTCTCTCCAACTCGTCCCCCAATTGAACCCAAACAGAACTCTTTTTATAGGGGGCCTACCCAAGCCGTCACTATCCCTCTTTTCTCTCTCTACGTGAACTACGGTGCCCACCCTCTTTCTTTCTCTGCCACATTACACGTATGAAGAAGTGGCTTTGGCTGCTTTTGTTGAAGTTGCCAAGGGAGGCCCCACGTCTGCTGGGTCGATGCTACCTGTGTAGGAGAGGAACGACAGCCACTGCCATTGAAGAACCTTGCCGTGTTGAGGAAGGTTGCATCGTGAAGACCTCCGTGTGAGAAGCTCTGCCATCGCCCGCGTGAAAACCTGCTGGCAAGGAGGGTGGGCGGCTTGCGAAGTGGAGAGGGATGGCCATGGGGGGCCTCTATCATTGAGGACCGCATGGGAGTGCTTGTCAGCCTTGCTTGAGACGCGCCGCGAAGGAAGGTGGGCAGTTGGATGCCCATGTTGCATGCATGCGAGAAGATCACCGCTAAAGACCCGCGAAGGAGGGAGGCTACCTACCCACGTCGAAGTCGTAATAGGGGGGAGGAGGCTCCCTGAAACCCGCCTTATTTCTCTCTCTCCTCTTCTCTCCTCATTGCATTCTCTCTCTTTCTCTTTCCTTCCGTGTCGGCCGCACCCTGTGAAGGTGGCAGCCTACCTTCTCCTTTGCGTGTTGTTTGCCTACTGTCGCTAACCCGTCCACGCATGCTAGCTGACCTCCCACATTCAAAGCCTCCACATCGCGCCCACCTGCCATCGCATTCACCAGTTGCAGAGGGCCCGTAGCCGCCTGCCCACGTGAGAGCGATGTGTGTTTGCATGGGCCGTGCTTGGCCATGCGAAAGGGGCCACTGTCCACGAAGGGGGCTCATGCCCACGTCGAAGCCGTGCTGCTACTTTTGAAGAATGGGGAGGCTGTGGCCATGCAACTGGCGTGAGAAGGAAGCCTGCCGTGTGAAGGGATGCTGCTACTGGTCTGATGGGGGCATCTCTCGCCCTTCACATTTTTCCACAGCTCCGATTGCTCTTCAACATGGTTCCATTGTGTCTGTCTTATTTTTCTGAGTCGAGTCATGTAATTTTCATATTTTATTTGAGTCATAAACTAGGTCGGTGAGAGAGTGCTCGACCCCGAAGCATCCGGCATATGTGCGGTCATCGTGGGCTTTAGGGAGAGAGAGTGACACAGTGCCCCCTAGGCACCTAGCCAGCCCCTTGATTGTGGGCACCGTACCTTTGGGAGGGAAGCCATAGACCTGTTGGCCCTCTACTAGTAAGGGTCTTGCCCCACCACCTCGACTCGGCATCACCGAGTCACCACGGGAAGCGAGTGCGCACGGTGGAACGACGATTTTCGGCAATCTCAAGTCTTGCTATTGTGTTTGCGATTTAGGTCCGAGGGAACACACTACTTGTTGCATTCACCCACCACCTGTGTCACATCAATTTAGCTCCTGACACTAATCATTATATGTAAGTTAAATGCATTTAGTTAGCTGTGTTAAACTGCTTAGATAGGCTTTTCAGCTTTGCTTAACTGCATTTCCTTTATGTCAATTGCCTGTTTAATTTAAATGCATGCTCTAATTACTTGTATATTTGCATGCCTGCCTGTTTAGTTGCGAGGTAGGGATCTGCGTGACCCCTACTGAGTCTGACTGTGACTCACCCTTCCTTCTTTCAGGTGAGCAATCTCAGTCGACTATCGGTGGTTCTCGAGTTTTCGGCGACCATCCTTAGCTTGCCACCAGTAGTCTGTTTGTCCTTTTGGTCTACTTTTGGCTGGGGCATGCCCCGTGTAGTTGTACATTGGACTCTTGTGTAGTCTTGGACTTTTTCTCTTGTGGCTCTGGACTATTAAATATGCTTACCACTCAGATATTTTTAAATTACTTCCACATTAAAGTCTAAATTCATTGCTTTATTAATATTGTGCGCACGTAATTCCAATTCGTTATGCATCCCCTCGATAAACTTCTCCAACCCTTACGGGACCTCATCAGTCTCTTGGGTGACTTCCCCGAGCTCCTGGTATCGGTAGTCCGATGATATCAGGTTATCGGTATCCAGATCTCCTGGATCGTTACACCTGTCCTCTAGCTGGTTCTTCCCCCGAAGCCCGGACTCGGCTGCGCGTAGGGGCCCTATGGTAACCAGCCTAACAACCGTCTCTCTCGGGTATGCCGCACCACCACTCCCAGGTGAGCCAACACACGCGTGTCGTGGGAAAGTTACGACTAGTGGGGGCTCACAGAACATGAACACAGAAAATCACGCACGCACCCATCGCTAATAACATGAAAGAAGAAGTGGCTCGCAGCCACTAAACTCTGGACAGCCCACTAGACCTATTAAATTCAACGGTCCTTGAGTCACAAGACTCAGGTCAAGACCGTCTATGAAAATTGGTACACATCCTTCTAGCATCCTAAGCCTTAAAAAATAAAAATTCCAAGTCACTTGGACCCCGTTTGCCCTGCGTACTGCTATTCTACTTTCCTGGTTCCCTGTTGTGGTGCACGGGCCTACAGACTGAGTGCTGATTTCCAGCGCCTTCCACGCCCAAAACTTCCACTGTACACCACCCCATCCCTACTACCTAGTCATCCTACATCTATCAGCGATCCACTAGAGAAAACCTCGCCCCATTAGCCTCCAGGAAGCCCTGGTTCCAGCCTGATCTTCAGTCCACTGTCCTGTTGCTCGAGGACTGGCCAGATTGCATAGGGCCTGCTACAAGATTCGCCACGACTACCCCGGAGCTCAGTTGCAGCCGCCATTCGACCGGCGTCCATGGGACATCCCCAGAAATGTCCACGCCAAGTTCCGTGACTAGAGGACATGAAGAAGGTGGCGTACCGAGCTCATCTTCTTGCTGTCTCCTAGCGCATACGCAGACCGACGAGCAATCTGCCCGCCACTCGAGGCCACTCCGGAGGTTCCAGCCAGTGCCGTCGACTTCCCTCTTTGTCCAGGACGATATCCATCCACAAAAGCATACCTCCAGGGACGTTGGTGTCTTCCCCAGCTTCCGTGACACACCATCTCTGCCGCTGGTCCCTTCTCGTACCGGTTTGCATCGGGTCGTGGATGACAAGCTACACTGACCCATGGCCCGTCACCCAACTTTGCACAACCCCTGGATCGCTGTGTAGCCTTTTACCTCCTTGCGAGGAGTGGGCATTTGTGTTGGGTTGTACCTCTATTTGGCTTTGTACCGGGTGGTTGTGTGATTTGTCTGGGCATCTTCCCCACGCCCCGAGCGTGGAGGTATGCATCCCCTTCCTTGCTTGGTTAGTTTGCTTATTTAGTATAGTTTCTTGACGCCGCTGCTTTTGAGATCATAGGCGCCTAGCCCTTATATTTAGTACGTCACTGTCACGGTGAGAGAGTGAGACCGTCCTGCGACTCATTCGAGTCGTGAGTGTGGAGACGACCACCCTAGACCTCGCCGGTTTCTCAACCGTGCGGATCGACGTGCTTCCCTCCTTGGGGCGCTTGTGGGCTTGAGGTTTCTTGTTTCTTTGGCATAATTCCCTCTTGGGAACCCTAGGTGTCGAGTCTACGCAATTCCATCAATCGCCAATTGCTAGTCTTAGTCACCCATTTAGTCGTGTCTTCACATAGAGCTCTAGCTTGCATGGCGTCCCACATCAGAAGGTCGTATGGCCCTGTGGTGATCACTTGAAATTGAAGTCTGCCACTACAAGTCAAATGAAGGAACAAGCTGAAAAGAAAGCACTTAGTCAGGGGGAGGGTCTACCTCCAGTAGTGGAACAAGCTGAGGAACAAATTGCTGAACAATAAGAAGATGTTGTAAGAGAAATTGAAAAAGAAACTGTTGAGGAGCCTGCTAAGAAACAACTCAAAGACCTTCAATTAGAACAAGAAATCCATGAGTTGAACTTAAGTGATGATCAAATAGTGCAATAGTTGGACCAAAACATCAATGAGCTATTTGATAAATTTGGAATGCCATCTCAACAGCCGTAGCCAACTGATCAGTCAACACAACTAGAGGAACAACTAAAGGAAGTTACTGAACAACAAGAAAAAGCACAAGGCCAGGAAGAGGAAAGAACAGAAACTCCTCAGGAAGAGGATATGAGAGAGAATGTTCAGGAAGAGGAGACAGCTAGAGATGCAGCTACTTCCACAAAAGAAAACATGAATGAAGCAGAAACAGAAGAAGAAATTGTTTTAGATGAAGACTCTCTAGCTGACATGTCAGATGAAATCTTGAAAGAAGTAGTTGATAAAGTTTTGGAAGAAATTGCTGACTTAGTTGTTGAAGAACAAGAGGATGAACAACCAAGAGAAGAAGAAGGTCCGAATGAGAAAGAACCACCTCAAGGAGCTCAAGAGGTTGTTGAAGAAGCTCCACAGGAGCAGTCACAGGACGCTCCAGAGGTTGTTAAAGAAGCTCCACAGGAGCAGTCACAGGACGCTCCAGGGGTTGTTAAGGAAGATCTACAAGAGTATGTTATGGGACCAGCTCCTCTCTACAGATTCTATCCAAGAATGTCTCTTGCCCCTGCTCCTCTATATGGACCCCATCTGGGGGGAATGGTTGGCCTTGGTATACCACCTCCATTGTCACCTGAAGAGCAACCTCCATTGTCACCTGAAGATCAACCTCCACTGTCACCTGAAGAGCAACCTACCTATCATACTGAATTTCTAGATTCTAGTGCTTCTTTATTTAGTTCACCCGGATCAAGTTCTGAGCCCAACATTGCTTAAATGCTTACAAATTTGACAAATATGGTGATAAATCAGAATGACTTGATGAATGCACAATTCTTGTACACAAACTTTGCTCTAAATAGATTGAATGCTAGGATGCAGCATTTAGAAAACACTCTGAATACCCAATGGATACAGTTTATGTCTGATATTCTAAGGACTGATGCAGCATTACATGAGATTTTGGAATCCCTTATGGGAGTAAGCAACAGGACTAGCCAAATGGTGAGTAGCATGCAAGATACTCAAGCTACATCATTCACCACGCTTGCTAAAGTTCTTGATCACACCTTTGACCTCAAGATAGAATTTGAAAAGATGAAGGCTCAAATGAACACTACCACAGCAAGTCAGCAGGAGCTTGTGCAGAAATTTGAAGATGTCCAGTCACAATCAGAAAACATATTAGACAAAATCCAATGTGTTATCACAGAATAGGACTCCACCTCCTCACTAGTAAACAGTTTAGGGAGTATGGTTCATTACTGGTTTGACAAGCTGTGAAAGTCCATTACACAACTTCAGGCTTCAGTGACGGACAGACTTGCAACCTCAGGCTCAACAAGTTCCAGACCACCATATCCAGGCGACAGCTCTAGCGACGCACCACCCAGAGGCAGTGGCCGATACAGAGGCCCTTACTTTGGTCACTGATCTCTATGAGTTTCCCCAATTCTTTTTGATAATGACAAAGGGGGAGAAATATTTGGGTGGACATGTATGATAGGTTATGATTTGGCCTGGTGAAAAAGGATGATGCTGATGGATGAAGTTGATAGATGCTAATGATACTGACATATGTTTTGAATGTGTCTGGTTATGTAAAGAGACCTAATCAAATACAGATTGTATTTTCTTCTTATACACAGAGATGTTAGCATTGCATCTGTTTTGTTGTTTCTTGAATGCACATGCCTATGCCTTGATGAGTTGATTGTTAATTTCACTCTCAGAATAATACATGACTCATAATTGTCATTATCAAAAAGGGGGAGATTATCTTTCTTCTCTGGATCTCACTCACTCACTCACTCAGCTCACCTTTTGGATAAGAAAACATGATGCCTTTATTTTCTTGTTGGTCCACGTGCCTTGGAGAGAGAATATTACTCTGACATGGTACCTCAGATCATGTGCCAATCATGTGCTTCGAACTTAGGCATGTGGCAGACATGAGATACATGCCAATCAGTTGTCTTCGACCTTGGAGCGTATGGCAGACATAAGGATTTACCCAACCCAGCTATTTGTCAGTGTTACTGGGTATTTTACACCCGTACTAGGCTATTTGCCAGCCTTAAGGACCTATTTTTCACCCTTATTCCATCACCAAAAATCTCATTCTATTGTTGAGAATTTTCTTATACATGGAGTCGACTCCAAGGCTTTATAGAGTTAATGTACCTTTTGTGCGTTTCAAGGCTTCCCGACCAGTTGCCCATACTTCACCCTTACGCTAGTGAGCCATCCCCTTAGCTACTTTCCACTTGGTTTTCAGCTGTCGCCTTTATCTATTTGTCACCCTTGTTCTTCTATTAGTCATACTTAACTTCTTTAGCTAACCAAGACTTCTTGCAAAGTCAACTCCATTTGCCACTTGAGTCGACTCTTCTTCTTCACTTTTCATGTTTTTAGTGTTGTAACCTATTTTTCACCCTTGGTGAGCTATTTGTCACCGTTAGATGGGTATTTGTCACCCTTAGCAGGGCATTTTTCACCCTTACTAAGCTATTTGTCTGCCTTGTGTGACCACTTGTCACCCTTATGCTTCTTTGCTTCGTTCCCCATGATATTCTTCTCTCTCTCTTGTTCAACTCCATGTTCACTAAAGCTAGTTTTGACTGGAGCTTAGACTGCACCGAGCTTGACTTGTTGACCTTGACTGATATTGACTTTGACTTGGGTCAATAATGACTTGAGTCAATCTTGAAGATAAAGTTGGGTGGAGTCTCTTAACTATTATTTACTTTGACTAAGTCAACTTTGACTGTCGTTGCTTGATTACGAGTCAACTTTCTTTCCAACATAGTTAATCCTTCTTCTTTTCTATTTCCACATGACTGCGTCGACTTCCCTTAAGCATTGCGTTGACACTGCTTCTATGGTTTTCAGCCTTTCACCCTTGCTGCCCATTTTTCACCTTTAACTAGCTATTTGTTATGACTAACAAGCTATTTGTCACCGTTACCTACCTATTTGTCACCACTAATCTATTGACATTGATCTTTCATATAGCGGGTGACTTTAAGCTTTTTTGCCTTGCGGACTGAAGTGGAGTCAGCTCCAAAACCTTTTGGAGTCGACGTTTCTTCTTCAAACTTCTTCCTTTCAGCTTGACAAGGAATGTGTTACTCCCTAAATATTCTAATTTATAGAAACCTTGGCATTTAGCTGGGCTTTTTGAACTGCTGGCTCCTCTTCACTATTCTCTTGACTGCTTGGCCTTTGGCTTAAAGCTTGTCAACTGCTGGCTCTATTGTGCCCCTTGTGCTTTGATGATGATGTGATGTTTTGAGAGCCCCTAATTTCGGTAATTAATCAAGGGTGTTCCCTCGTATGGGGGATGTAAATAACATCGTGGCCTTTATGGCACGACGGGTCTTGGGTCCCGACCCGAACCACATAATCACCTAACGAAGTCAGATCGAGCGCACCATGGGCTTCTGTGAAGCTCGAATAAACTGTCACCTCAGTTACTGACATGCCCACGCACTTGACAAAATCAATAAATGAATAATCCTACCCAAAAGGATTTAATAAGAAGTGCATCTACAAGTGTGGCACGCTCGGTGGGACCCATCCGCCTTTCATCTCTTTACCAAAATTAGGGGCTTTGCGGCCCCCTTCTTGTAATACTGATTATTTCATCTCTGCAAATACAGGAAGAGCACGTTCCAGCTTCCAGAATGGCAGTCTCCTTCGGCCCCCAGGTCATCGAAAACCACATTAGGGATGGCTATCTTGCCGTCCCCCTCTGCTTCGGGAGCTTCCCTCCCGTGGTGGGCTTCCCCAACTTCCTGGGGGTAGCTTTTGTCAACATTCTAGACATGGAGGCGTCCGACGAGTCCAAGCCTGACACCCCCATCCCAGGAGTCACTCAAGCTGCTACCGGCCAAACTATGGCCAAGAATAACAACAACGTCCCGTCAAGGACGCTGGGCTGCCACGTGCACCATGTGCACTAGATTGTCGGTCCGTCGCATCAGGGGTCAACATCCCATCGGAGGAGGCTCCGGAGGAACACCGCTGGCGTTGCTATGGGACGCTGAATCTCTAACTCCGGCAAGTCCGTGGCTGTCGGAACCATCCGATTCCACTTGGATGGGCAGAGGTCCAAGATGATCCCAGACTGTATCGTGCCAACCATTCCAGTCCGCCACTCCTTCCAAGGACTGGAGAAGATGAAAGAAAAAATGGAACCCGCCATCCCGGCCGCCGCACCAAGAGACACACCGGCTCAAAAGCCGGCAAAGCTGAAGTGAGTTTGGGTTCCCAAGGGAGCCCGACCCACGGCACCTGCACAGGTAGGACCTAGTTGCGCCCGCCGCGCAAGGGGGCGAAGAGACGAGATGTTTGAGGAGATGGCCACGACCCGCCAACAGGCAGTCGCTGTGCCGGTGTCACCCAAAAATGCCCACCGCCGACATCATAGGCGCCGTCATCATGTCGACCGTCCAATGTACGTGAATTACACCCATCATGGTGTCGCCACTGACACCCAACCACCGCCCGCTCTCCCCGACCATTAGTGGGAGGGGATCGAGCAGGCCATGAGAAATTACCTCCGGGGCCCAGGCAGTACGACAACACTCTGGGCAAAGTGAACCATCACTCAATCGCTAGGCGAACCCAGCAGTCAAGAGGCAGTCGCTACGCAACCAGAGACAACGACGCTAGAAGTTCTAGATTGAGTCGTTAGGGTACTTTCGTAGTCAAGGAAAAGACCACACCCAGTTACCTAAACTGATCGATCCAGAAACCACCGACACACAGACATCGCCCTAGAATACAACCTAAGACAGACCAACACACAGAACAGGACGACGGTCACCACGGCCAACAGTAGGACCGTAACGCACCAGCATAGGGGCGTTACCCTACTATAACGCACCAACGAAGGGGCGCCAGGACAAACAGACCTGAAATCCAATGCAGATCATGTAACGCACTAGAACTGGCGCGTCACATCAGCATAACGCACCAAGACATGGGCGTTATAGCCAACGGACCAGAACTCAAATAAAGGGCATGTAACGGACCTCCATGGGCGCGTTATATAAGCTTAACGCACCACGACAGGGGCGTTAAAGCCAACAGACCCAAAAGACTAATATGGATAAGAAGCATATAACAGACCAAATTGAGTCCGCCACGGCCACATGGCGCATGGGGGTAGATGCGTTACACCACTCGCCATAGCCAGACAAACGCCAGTCAAATGCAATAGAACGGTCTCACACCGGTGCGTTACCTAAACTATAACGCACAGGGATAGATCTATTACAGCGAACTGACTGACACGGTCTTCGCGGCAACACGGTCGTCGAGGGGTTGACAACAACAGTAGTCCTCGAAAATCACCAGAGCGTAACGCGCCTAGACAGGGCCCTATACTCACGTAACGAACCAGATCTGGTCCGTCACACTCCATGACCTCAAAAGATGAAAAAATGACGAACGAGATATAACGGTCTATCGAGAGACCGTTATGCTTGTGACGGTCTCTGGAAGGACCGTTACACAAATCCGGTGAGTAAAACTGTGGAATGGCCGAATCGACCTGTTCCACGCCCCATTTATGCCGAAACACAGGGGAAATAACGCCAAACAATCATACAATACATCTGGAGTCGAAAAATGGCACATGCATCTACTAAAATGCGAGATCGGGACGATTTCAACGAATCGACCCTAAACGAGCCACTGGGGTTCTCGGATTCCTACCGGCCCCAAATGACAACCAATCGACACGAAACTGGTGGGGTTGGGATTCTGACATCCCAGCGATCAATTTGACACTAACTACATCGAGAATGGTTGTCATTTTTCGGCGAACCCTACAAATCTCAAAAACTATGATTTTTACTAAAGAAACCCTGCTTCGGTAGGAATGCAACTACTGATGGAATAGTATGATCCTATGCGCACCGGAGTGCATGCAAGAGTCTATCCTAAATCTAGCAAGCAATGATCAAACACGTGTGAACAAATGAATATGCCAATCATGCAACAATAAATAAACTCAGGAGAGATCAACACCTAACAGCATGGAACGAATGTAACATGGCAATCTAATCAAGGCTCGGGTGCACTGTAACATAGATATGCAGTCTTATGACGACCGTCCAGGGGGGATAGACAATTTGTGGTGAACCGTCCAACAGCAAGGGGCGACAATAAGTGCAGAACAAAGACGAAATGAGACAGTAATACTAAACAAATAACTAAGCCACTGGTGAACGTACTTGGGTGGGCAGCCTATCACAAGTCGGGCAAGACCTGGAGCGGCCCTGACACAGTTGCAGATAGAACAAGGCAAACAGGGGTACGTACTTGTGCCAGGAAGATAGGCGGCCGACAAGTGGCCGCAAAGGAGAAGGGCTGGCGCTAGTTGGCCTCAGGAGGTCGAAGGGTCGCAGAGCGAATGCGACTGGGGGTGATGAAGGGCGGTCGACCTCAATCCGCACTAACAATCAGGCAGCCCTTAAAGGACCGCACAATCGCTAGGGAACAGAACAGTCAAACGCCAGCCAGCGACCTACGACAACTTGACAAGAATAGAGACTAACAACGCAAAAGAATGGAGGGGGTCAGCAAACACCAACATGATGGACACTAGGCATCCTACCGTGATCGCCAGAAAGTCTATTGATCGAAAAAATGGCTTTTCCTTTTAAGTGCCGGCAATAGAATGAGATCACCCTTTTACTCCTCCCGGCTAGGGAAGCACGAAAGTTCAATGAAACTGAAAGGGTGGGGTGAAGGCTGAACCTGTGTGATCGCCACCCATGACCCTGGACGCGATGGACACGTCGTGTCTTGAGAAATGAGGAGAGACACTAGCCTTTGCCTAGCGCTGGGAGGATGAGCGGCCAATGATGGACCGCCTAGAAGAAGTGCGGCTCTCTGTAGGCCGCCTACCAGTGCTAGAATGAAGCGCGGGACAAAGCATGCCAGTGGTGGGATGGTTCTGGGGCAGCCGCAGGATGAAGATGAATGGCCACGATGTAGCCGCTCAACGTCTTGGATGGACGATGATCGACTGCTCCACTCCACCTTCCTCCAAGTCGTAGGACTTCAACCTCCACTCTTTCCGGCCAGCCGGAAAGAGTGGGCCTCGTGCTGGATAGCTACTAACCTGCAAGACAACGTGTGACCCCTGCTGAGGTTGTGGCGGCACAGGTTGAAACTGGGGCTGCTGTGGCTGGGCGAATGGAGAGAACTGCATCGGTCTTGGCCTGAGCGGACAGTCTCGAGCAACATGGCCTGGCTAATCACAGCGAAAACAAACCACCGGCAAAGAGCATGGCCTGTCAGGGTGGCGCCACCACCACACCTCCCACACGATCCCGGCTGACAGATAGCGGGTCCCTGACGCTGTTGGGAAGACGGGACTGACGATGGGATAGCACCGGTAGAATACTGTTGGGCACGCTATTCCTCACGCTCCCTTAACTTGCTCCTAGTGTTCATGGACAGAGATGTACCATGATCAACTAGCGCAAGAGAGGAGGTTCTAGTTGCATACGGCTGCCTACCTTGCCGATTCTCATGCCTCTTATTCTTGAATCTCCGGAACTTCCTGCCTTGGGGCTTGGAAGAAGAAGCACCATCGGCAGTGGGAACAACAGAAGGAACTCCGGGGATGCTCGGCAGATAGACCTGCTGCAACTGCCCGATCGGTTGAGGGATAAGGTGATGTTGCACACCTGGCTGGGTGGACTCAACCTGGGCGTGCACTTGAGATATCACCTGTCCTACTCCTGACGGCAAATGAGGCAGCACAGCTTCACTCTGCGTTCCATGCTGAACATCCGGTGAGCCTTCCACAATAGGGGCGAGAACCGCTGAAACTTGACTCGGCACAGATGCATAAACCATCACGACAACCACTGGAGGAGGAGCACCATTTCCCTCCCTATAAATCCGGGCCTTCCGACGACGCGCCATCAAAACCTAAGAAGCAGATGTCGATGAAAATCACATCAACAATCATGGAAAACACCCTAAGCTAGCAGTAGATGACTCAAGTGGACTTGCTCTGGACCACGCTATGCAATTTCAATTCCTTATATGAGTCCTCAATGCTGCTCTGATACCAACTGTAATGACCCAGAGCTCAGGGTACCGATAACCTGATAATATCGAATTACCGTTACCAAGAACTGGGGATGCCACCTAAGAGGCTGATGAGGCCCCTGAAGGGTTAGTGGAGTTTGTCGAGGAGTTGTATAATGAATTAGGATTACAATGCGTAAAATAATTTAAATGATAATTAATAATTAAGTGCGGAAGCAAACTAAACTAATAGCGTGATAAAATATATATACAATAGTCCAGAAATTACAAATGTACAAGTCCCACGACTAAAAGAAAGGTCCACAAGTACAACTACACGGGACATACCCCGGTGAAATGTACAGAAAGAGGACAGACCGACTACTGCCCTCGGTACCCCATTCAGACCTCAAAATTGTGAAATTGGACAGTTGTGATACCTTTTTCTCTCTCTGGATGGCCCACTTGATCTGACAGATATTGGCTCGAATGCTTCTGGAAGAACAAGGGTGTCGACCTTCTGCTTGAAAAGAGTCTACACTTCTTAGTGAGACAGCCCTTAATGTTTTCTGGAAAAGCCAAGGTGTCCACCTCCTGTCAGGAAAGTGTCGACAATTCCAGATGCTTAGACCTTGAAACGTACTCAGACTTGATTTGAGTTTGAACCTTTAGCAACATGCACGGACCTTGTCTTGCTAGAGGGTAAACATGCACAAACTTGATATAGTGAAGGAAGCATTGCACAGACCTTCATCAATGTGCTCAGACCTTATCTTCATATGTGCACAGACCTTCTTGTGCTGAAGGAAGAATGTGCACTGACCTTGATTTGTCACATAGTGAAAGTGCATCGACCTTACATGCTATCATGTGAATGTGCACCGACCTTGTATCGCATGTTTGATAAATGTGCACAAACCTTGTTATATGCTGGCCAGAGGTTGCACTAACTTTGATCTTCATATGTGCTTAGACCTTTGTTTATTGAAATAGAAACATGCACCAACCTTGTCTTACGCTAGCCCTAAATGTGCACCGATCTTGTCTTTGAATCCCTTACATGCACTGACCTTGGTCTTGTATTGAAGGTAGGACGTGCACCGACCTTGTTGTATACAAGCCAAATGTGCACCGACCTTCCTTTGTTCTTGAGAAGGATTGCACCGACCTCATAGCATATGTGCACCGACCCTGTAGCAGGCATGCACTGACCTTGTCTGTTGCTGGCTTGAGTGTGCACTGACTCTGCTGCGGATGTGCGCTGACCTTACTGTAGATGTGCACCGACCTTGTGGACGATATGCACCGACCTTGGTCTGCTGAGGAATGGCTGTGGTGTCGACACTTATGCAGTAGATGTCGAGACTTCTCTCTTCAGCAAGTGCATCAACTTCAGCAGTTACACTTACCTTGACTGCATGGATTTCTGTGAAACTTGATGTCTTGTGTCGTCAATACCTTGATTTCTGTGCAACCATGAATCTTGAATTCTGCCTTGATTTTTGTGCAATCACATGTCTCATTTTCTATGCCTTGCTTGATTTTCTTTCTTTCTTGGCCGACACAATTTGTTGCCAATGGTGGCTTGACCTGAAATACATGAATGTTGACATTATCAAATGCAGGTCAAACATACTAATGAGTCATAGTCAGACATCATCAAAATAATAGAATTAGTGCACAGACCTTGTAATGCTAAAGGCAAAATGTGCACAGACCTTGTAATGCTGAAAGTAGAATGTGCACAAACCTTGTAATGCTGAAAGTAGAACATACACAGACCTTGTAATGTTGAAGGCAAAACATGCACAGACCTTGTAATGCTAAAGGCAAAGCATGCATCGATCTTCCCTTGACCCTGGCATAATGTGCATTGACCTTCACTTGTGCTGGGATGATGTGCATCAACCTTGGTCTTGTGCTGGCATGATGTGCATCGAACTTGGTCTTGTGCTAGCACAATGTGAATTGACCTTCACTTAGCCCTGGCATAATGTGCATCAACCTTGGTCTTATGCTGGCACAATGTACAACGACCTTCCCTTAGCCCTGGCATAATGTGCATCGACCTTCACTTGTCCTGGCATAATGTGCATCAACCTTCACTTGCACTGGCATGATGTGTATCGACCCTAGTCTTATGCTGGCACAATGTGCATCGACCTTCCCCTAGCCCTGGCATAATGTGCATCAACCTTCACTTGTGCTAGCATGATGTGCATCGACCTTGGTCTTGTGCTGGCATAATGTGTATCGACCTTCCTTTAGCCCTATGCTTGATGTGCATCGACCTGCCTTCATCCCTGTGCCCATGTGCACCGACCTTCCCTCAGTCTTGTACCCATGTGCGTCAACCTTCATTTGGCTTTGTGCCTGATGTGCATCGACCTTCCTTCCACTTGGTGCCCATGTGTATCGACCTTCATTTGGCTTTGTGCCTGATGTGCATCAACCTTCCTTCAACTTGGTGCCCATGTGCATCAACCTTCAGGCTTGAGCCAAATGTGCAATGACCTATCTTCAGGCTTGAACCAAATTTGCATCGACCTATCTTCAGGCTTAACCAAATGTCCATCGACCTGTCTTCAGACTTGAACCAAATGTGCATCGACCTATCTTTGGGCTTAAACCAAATGTGCATCGACCTGTCTCCAGGCTTGAACCAAATGTGCATTGACCTGCCTTCAGACTTGAACCTCTTGTGCATTAACTTGTCTTCAAACTTGAACCAAATGTGCATCGACTTGCCCTCATGCTTAGACCCCTCAAGGTCTACCTGCCTTCGTGCTCAGACCCTTCAAGGTCTACATGTCTTCAACCTTGACTGTTTTGGGGTCTACCTATCTCCAACATTGATTTCACTAAGGTCAACCTGTCCTCAAGATAGGTCAACCCTATTGGGTTGATAGACCCAGATTCAGAGGGGGGGATGAATGAATCCCCTTCAAAAATTTATATCGGAGTCATTGGCCGCCCCTCCCTTCTCCTTCCCACAACCAGCACGCCCCTTCGCCACACCAACCCTAGCCGCCCACTCCAGCACCCCATGCCTCTGCCCGCTCTCCCTCTGCAACCCACATCCGCCACCCTCTGCTCCATGCGTCCACAGTAGTCCCAGAGCCGCTCCGTCGATGCTACGTCTCCCCGTGGAGTAAGAAGCTCTGCTCTACTACTCTCTATTACAAGCCTGCAGCAGAGACTCAGTTGGCAGACCTTCCAGTGGCGTCCACAGCAAGATTCGGCATGAGGCATCTTCAGAAGAGTTCTCCACCTTCGAGTCGGCCATACTCCAGAAGTGGTCCCGCCTTTGTTCGTCAACAGCATCAACCGCTACAGGCGTTTCCGTGCAACTGCGCCCCAACTGCATCTGTTTCTGTGTGCCACTTGGCAACGCCAACACCGACAGCCCCTGTGTGAATCGGCAAGAGCTCCCTTCACAAGAGTTCTTCTTCTTCGAAGCGCCGATGAACCAGAGGTGGTCTGCCTTCTTTTGACAACGCCTCCGCTCGGGGCGTCCATTCTCCCTCAGTCGCATCAGACCTGGAGCCCTTTGTTTGCCCAGGACAGTCTGCTGCCAAGTCAGCCCCGACACTCCCTCCTCCACTCAGTTTCAGGTTGAGCAGTCTTCTGCAAAGTTGTGTATGCCGATGATATGAAACCAACACAATGGTTTCGTCCTGTTCTGACTTCGGCATCAAAAATCCCACCACGGCCGTCGTCGACCTCTCCTACCATTCGCCCAGGAACCTGATGCCAACCGTCTGGGCAACCCTGACCTGTGAGACAATCTGATGGCCGCCAGCTTGTGAGGGTTTATAGTACCCCCTGTCTGCTACGTCCACGAGTTGGTCCCGTCACTTTTGGAGTTCCACAGTGAGCGTGCCGACCAACGCACCACGACTGCGCCATCTTGTCCTGCACGGCAGAACTGCACAGGACTACAGCTGCGGCCACCGCCTCCTTCCAGTGACATCGGCTCGACGTCGGACCCGCAGGCATCCTCCAGCATCCTCCAAGCTTCATCCCGACGTAGGCTGCACCTCAGTTGGACTTTGGAGCGAGGTATTCGATCATTGTTTGGTTTCCCCCTCCCCTCGTTTCCCCCCTCCTGCGCGAGGGTAGTGCATGTAATGGTTTTCCCACCCCCGTGATCCCCCTCCCTGCGTGGAGTGTAGTAATTGTAATAGCAGGGACATCACAAAGCCTCCTCGACGCAGCGTGTCAGCCGGGTGTGTACGCTCCCCGGCTCGCCAACTCATTTCACGTAACCATCTAGTGATATTAGAGCGCACCATCTGATCCATCAGATCCAACAAGTGGTATCATAGAATACAATTCGATCCAACAGTCTCGAAATAAGGAGCCCTCATTATTCTACTGGCCCCTCTCCCATCTATATTCAGGGCCGACAGGTATGTTTCTCTTGACATGTCCATCCACGCGTATCTTGCCCATATATTGTCTTTTGTTTATTTAATCACCCCGTGGGGGCATTTCATGCAGCTCACCCTGATTCAAAGGGAATCAGGGAGTATAGGAAGGTGATCTTAAAAACTCAGAAGCCGAGCTACTTTGAAGCTCTGGCTGCCGCACCAATGACTACCCCTTTGCCGACTGGTGGCTCTAAGAAATGAGAAAGGCCTCACATCAAAGAGGCTATGACTCGAGCCAAAAAAGCTCAAACTAAGGCTATAAAGCAGAAGAAGACCACAGCAACAGAACCTATGGTGCACCTCCCGAAGATACCGACGTTTGAGGAGTTTGAGTCTTTGCAGTCATAATAACGTCCCGCTACATGTATAGCCTTTCGTTTTATCATCTTATCTTTAGCCATAGGCTGATCTTCACCTTTTCATCTTAGCTCCTATGCCCCAATCTACTTCGGCCATGGAGGAGGTCGTGATAATTGGCAGAATCAAAGAGGGGGGAGGTGGTACAACCACTACTCTCCTGACAGAGGGAGATTTGCCTTCACCATCCCCCAGCCACGAAGCCCAAGGTATTTGATTGTTATTATTCTTTCTTAAATTCCCCATGATTTGCCTTAATTTTACATGCCTATTTTGTTGAGCAGGTATCGGCCCTTCTATTCCTGCCGGGGCTCCTCCCTCTAGCACTCCCGCTCCAGGAATGTTGCCACGCTGACGTTCCTCGGAGCGGTTGGCTGCCCTCGCGATGAAATGAAGTTCTTTAGAAGCGGCCCCGGATAGCTCAACACAGTTTCAGGGGCCAGTTACAGAGGCAGTGGATTCATCAAGAATCTCACCTCCTGAAGAATAGGTAGATTACGGGACCTCTAGTGGAGAGGAGCTCCCTGAGGTGGGGTCGAGAGAGGATACCCCTTCAGCCTCTTACGGGAGTGATCTCCTAGCTTTCCACTCGGCATGACTCATGCCAAGCTTTCTTAATGTCCCAAGTCTTTCCTTGGAGGAAGGCGAGGCTACCTCGGGCTTGCCACGCCCATCAGTGGAGGCTTCTGAAGTGGCTGGGCTGGGCCTTGTGCCAGTTGAGGTAAGCCTCATATTTCATTTAGTTTCCTTGTTACTGGCTGTGTCCTGTAATGTGGACATCGACATGTCCTTTCTTTCTTTGGCCTGGTTATTCTATGAAGGATCCTATTGTCCCAACAGAGTCGACTCTTCCGTCGGTGAGTGTAGCAGCACCACTCCCCACTCTTCAGTCGGAGTCCCTAATTTTCCCCCATGGTGGAGGTGCAGAACCTGTGCTGAGGCCTATTGCGTTGAGATTTCTGAGAAGTTACCTCAAAGTGGCGATCATATCATGGAGCGGCTACAGCCTCAACCTTTAAGCCTTGAGCATCGACCGACTGATGATGCTACTGGTGCCGGGGCAAAATAGTCAGAGCTTTAGGAGAAAGTAGTTAACGAATCAGCTATTTAGGCAATCACTGTCAGAGCAGAACTTGCAGAGACTACTCAAGCTGAAGAGCATGTGGAACCCTCTCCTGCAAGCATAGAGCGAACTTCTGGTCCCACGCTTGAAATTTTCAGCTCTGCGCCTGAAGCCAAGGGTGAGCTTGTGGCCATTATTCCTACCCCACCTATGCCATTCGAGGAAGGTAGAGAGGAGATGGTTATAGCTTCAGGTCCGTTGATGGCACTGCCATCCTCCTCATCGGAGACCTCTGATGCAATTTGGGCCGAAGTCGATAGCAAGGTAGAGTTCCACCTCCCTGAAGTAGTGCCCCTCGGCTTGTCTTCTTCAGATGATATGGTGTGGCAGAACCTTGACATTCTGTGACATACTGTGTCAACCCGCAAAGATCTAACTTATTTGCAATTGCGGGGCATTGCAGAGCGCGTCACTTTAGTGCTTCAAGCCTATGGGTGCCCTTTGGAAGAATGGACATAGTGGGTGCTCTTGCTACTGAAGTATGTGAACCGAGGGGAATACCTTGACCACATCTTAGCAGATCAGATGGCGGCTTCAAAGCTTTAGCGGGCTAAATGTCAGGCTGCCCTCTAGTCATCCGAAGAAGCTAAGTAGCAAAAAAGGGAAAATGCTGAGGGTGCTACTCACCACATTAATTCCTTGCAGAAACAGACGACAGAGGTTGGGGCCGAACTTGCCCGTGTTGAGAATGAGCTGAAGTATTCTGAGACGAGGGACGAAAATGGGACTCGACCGGACAATACAACCTTGGACTCTAGATGTCGACTCGACTCACTTTGGACTGACACTTCCAACAATGACCCGCACTATCGAGGACCTCAGTTCGACACTAATGAGCTCCAGAAGAGGTGAAAAGTCCTCAACAAGAAGTACAAGCTCACGGCTCGTCCCAGTAAGTGGAAACATGTGGATCCGCGTGGTTGAGAAATCGGCACAGAGTCAAGGGTGGTCAACACTCCATCATGCTCGGATTGAGTCACAGGATGGGTCATGCACTCTCTCCCACAACGGTGATTGAAATTAAGAGGGATAGATTTCCTATATCACGCTAGCAGCGACTTTCAAACACATACAGAATAAGCAAGTAAATACGAAGAGGAGCGAGAATGTACCTCCAAGCTTGGGGCGTGGGGAAGACTCTTGGCCAAGACATGTGACTCTTGGTATACTAATAACAAATAATTACATATCTTAGTTTTACTGCTCACTCTAAGTAGGGTGGTAAAAGGCTACAACAGTGATCTGGGAGTGCCGAGCTTGGGTTGACGGGTCACCGGCCGAAGGGGCTCTTCGGGCGATGGCGGGCTGCGGGTCTGGATTGGTACGGTTCAGATCTGCTGGACAGCAAGCAAGAGCAGCACGTGGGACGGCAGCTTCCAATCGTCTTCTGGTGGTGGAGGTTGGCTGGGACATTGGTGGGATGTCCCTCTGCGATCCTTGAGATCGGTGGTCTTTGGATCGCAGCCGAGGTGCCGGCGTGAGATCTGAAGCCCAGATCTGTTTCGTAGTCTTGTCTTTGGATAGATTTGCGCGACCCGGTTACAATGATCTCTGTGCTCAGATCCCGAGTCGGATCAGAATGAGACCAGTGCCGTTAAGAAGAGCACTCGAAGATATTCGACTTATATGAATTCCCGATTCATCCACCATACCGATTTTCCAGGAAAACCTCTGCAACAGGAACCCCGTGTTGGAAGGGCGTTCAGGACAGACTGTAACAGGTTTGGAGATGAACGTTGACCGGAGAGCAAATGAGGGATCTGGGTGAAGGGGCTAACAAGGATGAAAGAGGGGAAAGTGAGGATTGTGCACACCAAATTTTGTGGGGATCAAAGAAGGTTTAGGGGGAAGAAAAAATAGTTATGCAGGGTTTTATCCCGCAGATCTACATGGAGATAGATTGTGCAGGGTGGAGTCACCCCCCCCCCCCCCACGTGGCTCCCGCAGAGCCCTTCGTGAATTTCCCAGATGGCCTGGTCGGCCTCTGTAGGGAATAAGCACTTTAACAGTGGGGCTGAGAGGGAGCAGTGATATAGTCTGTCGTTTAACACTATGAAGTGGGCCGCTCTTGCTCGCGTGCGCCGAGCCTCGGCGCGGTCGCTCGGGAGCTGTTGTTGAAGGAGGAAATCCAAGAGGGGGTCCATCCAGGAGGGCTCATAGTCAATGGCGATTACATGGGGGTGTTTGCTCGTCTATGCTCGGCGCCGATAGTTCTTCTATCAGGATCGACCTTGAGCTGGAGACCGTGGTGGCTGACGCCAGGCGAGACAGGGCGTCTGCTCAGACGTTCTCCTCTCGTGAGATGTGGACCACTTTAAAGTGGGAGAATTCCTTTGTCGCGGCCTTGGCTTGCTCTAAGTACTTAATCATGGTGGGTTCGCGCACTTCGAATTCTCCCTTTACCTGGTTGGCGATGAGCATGGAGTCGCTGTATGCTCGCACGTTGGTCGCCCCCAAGTGTTTCGCCATGCGTAGCCCTGAGAGGAGTGTCGCGTATTCGACCACGTTGTTCATGGTCGAGAAGTTGAATCGCAAGGCGTACTGAAGCTCAAGCCCTTCCGGTGATAGTAGGACCAACCCTGCTCCACTCCCCACGGCGCAAGATGATCCGTCGATGTACAGTTCCCATGTGGGCTTGGAGGATTGCTCAGGTGAGTCTTCCACGGGTATGGTGCATTCAGCCACGAAGTTGGTGAGAGCCTGAGCCTTGATCGCAGTCCTCGGGCGAAACTTGACATCAAACTCCCCCAACTCGATAGCCCATTTGATCAGCCTTCCTGAGGTGTCCGGGTTCTGGAGGATTTATCATAGTGGCTGGTCAGTGAGGACGATGATTGGGTGAGCCAAGAAGTATGGCCGTAGCTTGCAAGCGGTTGTAATGAGTGCCAAAGTGAACTTCTCAGTTCGTGAGTACCGAAATTCTGGTCCTTGTAGCACTTGACTGACGCAGTAGATGGGCCTTATAACTCCTGCTTCTTCCCGCGTGAGCACGGCACTCATTATACTCAGCGTCACGGATAGATACAGGAGTAACTGTTCTCCCTTTTGTGGCTTGGCGAGGACGGGAGGAGTCGTCAGGTAACGTTTTAACTCTTCGAACGCCTGCTCGCACTCCTAGTCCCAGTCGATCTGCCCTTTCTTCTCTAGCGCTTGATTTGCTTGCTTGATCAACTGAAAAAAAGGGAGACACCATTCGATGGGTCGGGATAGGAACCGGGCCAAGGCAGCGACGCGACCGGTGAGGCACTATACGTCCCTCACTCGTCCTGGCCGCTGCATCTCCAACACCGCTCAGATTTGGTCGGGGTTGGCTTCGATCCTCCGGTGGGTGGCGAGGAAGCCCAAAAACTTCCCGGACCGTACTTCGAACACACATTTAGTTGGGTTGAGCTTCATATTGTATCTTCTGAGTGTGGCGAAAGTCTCTGCCAGGTCCCCAAAGTGCTTGACGGGTTGGAGGCTTCTTACGAGCATGTCGTCGATCTATACCTCCATGTTGCAACCGATCTGTGAGTCAAACATGTGGTTCACGAGGCGTTGGTAGGTTGCCCCTGCGTTCTTCAATCCGAATGGCATTCAAGTATAATAGTATAGGCCGTGATTGATGATGAATGCGGTCTTGTCTTGGTCGGGCTTGTTTATGCTGATCTGGTGATAGTCGGAGTAGGCATCTAAGAAGCTCAGCATTTCATACCCGATTGTCGCGTCGACTAGCTGGTCAATCCGTGGCATAGGAAAGCTATCCTTGGGTGTAGCTTTGTTGAGATCTGTGTAATCGACGCACATCTGCCACTTTCTATTACTCTTGGGGACCAAGACCACATTGGCTACCCAGTCTGGGTATTGGGTAGGCCTGAGTAGCCCTAAGCGTAGCTCTTTGCTTACCTGCTCCCTGATGATAGCTTGTCGCTCGGGGTTGCAACACCTTCACCGCTATTGTACCGGGCGGCAAGTGGGATCCAACCTAAGTTGGTGCGTGATAACCTCTGGTGGGATTCTAGGAAGCTCATCCTCGGACCAAGCGAACACATCCTGGTTGGCCGTGAGGAAGCTCGCGTAGGCTTGCTTATCGTGCTCGGATAGTTTCATGCCAATCCTTAGTGTTCTGCTCAAATCTTCTCCCACCTGAATGATGTATAGGTCCTCGATCGGTGCGCTCGTTCTCGGGCCCGGATCTTGGGTCCTCGCCTTCTTCTCAAGCGGTGCTTCTTCAGGACGTCGATCACGCGTGGAGATGAGGTAGCTTCTCCTGGACTCCCTTTGATCACCTCGGACCTCTCCTACCCCCCGGGGGGTGGGGAATTTGAGTTTCTGATGATAGGAGGAAGGGACACCCTGAAGCGTGCCGAGGATCCCACGGCTGATGATGGCATTGTATCCTATCATCGCATGGACCACGGTAAAGTCGGCGAGGAAGGTTACCTCTTTTGGCGTTGTCCCAAACGTGATCGGGAGCGAGATGCGTCCCTCCTGGCGGACGGTAATGCCAGAAAATCCGTACAACGGTGTGTGCAACGGCGCGAGTCGGGACATATCCAAACCCACGAGTACAAGGCAGTCGTACGTAATAACATCGGATCTGCTTCCATTATCTACTAGAATGCGACACACTGTACATTGGTTGATGGTGGTCGAGACCACCAAAGCATCAGAGTGGGGCGTGGTCACACCGTCTAAGTCATCCTCGGAGAAGATAATGGGATCTCCGAGACGGCCCGGGGTGGGGGTCCCACACTGGGTGTCGTCGCTTGGTTCGCAGTGCAGACGACCGTCGCATATCATCGCCTCTTGCTCACGCTATCTCCCCCTGCGGTCGGCCCTCCGGAGATCATCATAATCTCCTTTCTGTTGGGCCGGTTGTCGATCAACGGGGGGTGTCTTCTTCGTCGTTCTGTGGCTTTGGCGAGGAACTTGTCGAGGAGTCCTCTACGAATGAGGTCCTCGATGGCATCCCTCAAGTTGACGCAGTCGGCAGTGTTGTGACCGTGGTCGTGGTGAAAATGGCAATATTTCTTCTTGCTTCTCGTGCTCAGATCTGACTTCATCTGGGGAGGCCACTTGAGTAATGACTCCTCACGGATCTTCATCAGGATCTAATCAGGCGGAGCCGTCAGGGACATGTAATGGCAATAATTGCCCCTTTCCTTTTCGGAGTGATTGTGGCGGTCTCCGCCACATCGCTCCGCTTACTCCGACCCTCCCATGGTGGGTCGACGGATCTCTTGCGATCGGGCCATTCGATTTCGGCCACGCGACCCAGGGCCACAGTATTCTCCTCACAGCGTGCGTGCTTCTGCGCCAGGGCGAGGAGGTCAGGAAGGGTCATTAGGGCCTTGACCCCAAGGGCACGCTGGAGGATGTGGTCCCACGTCCCCTGGGTGAGGGCTGTAGCGGCAATGCCAAAGTCGAGATGCAGGATCCGGAGCGCTTCCACGTGGAAGTGAGAGACGAAATCCCACAACATCTCTTCTTTGCCCTGCCTGAGGGCGAGTAGGGTCACAACAGATTTGGCCACCTTTCAGCAGCCGATGAAGTTCTCCTTGAATAGCTTCTTGAGCTGTTGGAAGGAGAAATTGTCCTGACCGGTAGGGACTCGAACCAAGCCTGGGCATTCTCCAAAAGGGTTGTTACGAATGCCAAGCACTTCACAGTATCCGAGGCATGGTGGAACACTAGGTGGGACTCGAAGCTGTGTGTGTGGTCTGTCGGGTCAGTGGTACCGTCGTAGGAGGTGAATGACGGTAGTTGAAGGTTTGGCGGGATGGGGACTTCCATTATTTCCCTAGAGAAGGGGGCATGGAAGTCCAGGTCGTCGTCGATCAGGCCGTGATTCTTGGCGGCCAAGAGGACATCATCCAAGTATCAGACTTTGTCATCTATTTTCTCGAAGCGCTGGAGTCGGTGATCCATCTCTGGGTTGGAGCGGAGCGGGCTGCACACCCTTGGTGTGGGCACGCTGTGGGATCGTCGGGTCTTTGTGGCCGAGGCACGGGATGCCTCTCGAGCTTGGCGGGGGTTCCCCCTGGCCTGGTCCCTGTCGTCCTCTCATCGATCGGGTAAGATGCACTGGGGGTCGACTCGCTGGTCCCGGAGCTCCTGCAGAGCTCTGTCAGGGCTCGGATCTGTTGGCGAAGTTCGTCGAGGTCACCTAGGGTGACCTCCTGTCGGGGATGAGCGGAAGAAGCTTCCTGTGATTCCTGGCAAGAGTTGGGCCCCTGGTGGGACCTACGGCCCCGGTTGCTGGTGTTGCGGAGGCTTCCACGGGGTGCCATAGCTTTTCACTCGACGTTCCCACAAACGACACCAAGAAGTGTAGAGGATGGAAAATGGTTCCTATGCCACGTACCACCTTCTCTATTTATTTGTTGGGAAAGTCGTGTCGTGCTCGTGGAGGCCAGTAAACACCAGAAGCCAAAGAGGCGTCAGAAGGAGTCCCGGGTGTTACCCCAGGGGACAACCCTCTGATTCTTAAGTCAGCAACGGAAAAGTAGAGTATAGAGAAGAGCAGGTGAGAGAGAGAGGTATCACTGTAGGAAGCTGAGGAGCTGTGGAGGTCCTCCAAACCAGTGCTCGTCGGTCCCAGTGCTCACTCGGTAAGTGCTCGCTGGGTGGTAAGGTCACCGGGAGGAACCCTTCTCAGAGTGTGGGCAGCCACTTCCTTCTTCTCTCTGTGTAGCCAGGCTAGTAGCTCTATTCTCTTGGGTAGCGTTATAGTGGAATGAACCACCATGTCTGTCTCTTCTATCGATCTCCCTTTTATAGGGGGCCGTCCTGGAGCGAGGAGCCTCATCCTTTGATAAGGAAGGGCGTCCATAATAGAGTAATGTTTCTCTGCTATAGTGGTAGAATTTTCCCATTGGAGGGTAATTACCCCGACATTTGCTGGTCTCGGGCCGAGTCTTACGGTGCTCATGGGGCGTGCTCGCCCGTTATGGGGTCAAGGCTGACGTCGTAGGGGCAACTGTCGATCACCGGAGAGTCCTCCAGCGATAACTGCGCTTGGGCCATAGCACTTACGCGTTGTAGAATCCAAAGCTCTTCTGGGCTGGGCTTACCCTTGGTGGGCCGAGCACGTGTGTCCATCCCTTGGGAGTGCTTATCGCAAACAAACCGTCATGTGCATGTCGTTATTGGGCCATTCTTGGGCCAAACTGGATTTACCCCCCTCACTTTCCCCCTACTTTCTACTGCCGAGCACTCTGCAGGGGACTGAGAGTCGATTAGGAGAGGGTCGCTTGGAGTGTGAGGCATGAGGTTGGACTCCTCGTATCGTGGGTGTTGGAAGCTTTGGGGCCGGCTTGACGCGCAAAGTGATTTTGGCGGTAACAGAAGCCACGCTGGTAATCATGACTCGCGTCTTGTCGTGTTCTGGGAGCACGGACCTCGAAAGATGGCCTGACATTGTTACAGGCGCCTTTTCACTTGCCTTGCGAAGGGTAGTGCTGGCCCGTCGTGGGTGGTTATAAGGGCTGCTGCCTGTTCTCTTCGCAGACTCCATCTACGTCCCGCTGGTTGTTGTGCTCGCCGTAGGCGTCCTCCTCCCTTGCCTAGTGAGGATTTTTTCTTCCCTTGTGTCTCCCATCTTCCGTAGTCATGCCCCCACGCAAGGGAGTCCCTCAAGCTTACTCTTCTTCTGAAGAAGAAGCACTTGGCGGCCAAGGTGGCGTGCCGAGCACCTCAGGTGCCGGCACTAGTCGACCCAGTTACCCACCGTTAGTGGCGCATAGGGTGATCCATGGCCTGTGGGGAGCTTTCTAGATTCCCCCCGAGTACAACATCATCTTCTCATTCGTGGATGATGATATAATGAGTTACCCTTCTGGCAGGATCATGGTCCCGGTGGCTTCCTTCCAGACAGGCTTCCGCCTTCCAATCCATCCCTTCATCGAGTCTGTCCTCCATCACTACGGGCGGCATCCTGGGGAAATAACCCCCAATTCTTATACCATCCTCTGCGGATTCATCTATGCATGTCATAGAGCGTCGGTGGAGCCAAGTGTCCATCTGTTCCGGCACTTCTTCCTTCTCTAAAGTTGTCCGGTCGATACCTATTTCACCTATTTCAAGGCTCGCTCCCACCAGCATTCAAGTCTCTTGTACTACATCTAACCACAAGGGTTGATCAGAGCGGTACGTATATATTATCAAATTGAAAGACCGCGATGCCTTCGATAGTTGGATGCGCAGAGGCACTCGTCCCACCTGGCGCGATACAAGGCCCTCTCTCAGGGCTGAGGATCGTTGGAAGTTAAAGGACATCCTTCGGTATCCTCTCGTTGATGCAGACTTTACTCTGACTCTGATGCTGCTCCGAGAGCTGGGGTTGAGTCCTTCATTACTGCAGGGTACTGGTTTTATTTTTCCGTCAGGTTGCTTCGGTTGTGAATGTTACTCAGCCAATCTTTGTCCTACTTTCAGGGGCCCCTGAAGTTCCGAGTTGGACCTACGAGATCATCAAGCTGCCGCAGCTTGGTCCCCGCCCCATGGATCACGTCGCTCCGGGGGTCGGCCAGGTGTCAATTGTCGCCCCCTAGGTTGGGGTTGTGTTCGCCTCGGGGAGGCTGCAGTACCCGGTCTTGACCGGTGTTCCCCTGGTACGTTCACCGGCAGCGTCTATAGCTATTAGAGGACCTAGCCCTCAGAGGGGCTCTATGGTGAGTGGAGGACCTAGTCCTCAGAGGAGCTCCCCCGAGGGAATCACTAGTGCAGTTGGTGAAGAATTCACCCTGGCTGGTGGTAGCCGCGCCCCCTTGACCGATGATGACCTGGCAGCACTGGACAACCAGCGTCGGGCGAGGAAGAGAGGGAGAACTTCTACCCCTGCTCGGAGCCGTATCCCGCCTCCTCCGCCATCCGAGTTGCCCCCTTCTGGGGCTCCGCCACCGTCGTCGGTAGGTGAGACGGTGGTCGCCCCCCTGCATCGGTCCCCTTGGCACAGGGGCGAGATAAGGGCAAGGCACCTGCTGCTGATGACGCCGATGTCCTCTCTCCGTCGGGGTCTCCTCAGCGTGGTCAATCCTCACCCCCCGAGGACTTAACGGCCTGGCTGGCTGGGATCGCAACCATCGTCGATCTCATGGGGAGGAGCGTGCAGTGGTACGAGCGAACCAGCAAGTTTGGTCCCAGTACGGAGAAGGAGCTGACGATGGTGGCTTCGAGGAGCGCGTGCCTGGTTGTCAATGCCCTTGGCTTGTAAAGGCATCATTTCTAAGGTCTTGCTCGGATGCTAGAATCCAGCCATGCCCTTCAGGTAGGGCTCAAAGAGCACCAAAAGGGGTCCGAGGTGGCCTATGCCGAGCTCCACAAACAGTCAGTCCAGCAAGGACTAGCCCTTGCCGGCATGGAACGTGACTGGGACTCTTTCCGGGAGCGGGCTGACGCAGCTGAGGAGCGAGTGGCCAAGCTGGGGGCGGAGGTCTGAGCCATGGAGACCCATGCTCCGGAGGCCGAGGTGGAGCTAGCCGCGCTATGCTCATCGATGATGACTATGGGCGAAGAAGTGGTGGAGTGCTTCCGCTCTTCTTCGGCCTACCAGGATGAGCTGACTGCAGTGGCCTTGGAGTTCTATGGGCCGACACGCGATCGTGGCTTCCGGGAGGGCTGGAGCGCCGCTTTAAAAGCTACAGTAGAGGAGCTCGGTTCCTCGATTTTGACTCTCCTTCCCCCCTCGAAGCCTTATGGCCCGGAGGCCGATGATGGTGAGGGGGAGCCTGACGTCGATGGTGCTAGCGCTGAGGAGTCGGCGCTGGGGGCAGAAATCAGAGCGGTGGACAACGACTACACTCTGGGCAGAGCGAACTATCACTCAACTGCTAGGTGAACCCAGCAGTCAATGAACAACTGCTATGAAACTAGAGATAAAGACACTGGCAGTTCTAGATCAAGTCATTAGGGAACTATCACAGTCAAGAAAGAGACCACACCCACTCACCTAAACCGATCGATCCGGAAACCACCGACACACCGACACTGCCCTAAGTCACAACCTAAAACAGACAGATGCACAGAACAGAACAACGGCCATCACGGCCACAGCAGGACTATAATGCACCTCTATAGGGGCGTTACACTGCTCTGACGCATCAGGGTAGGGGCGTCAGGGCAAGCAGAATAGAAATCCAATACAGACCATGTAACGCACCAAGATAGGCGCACCACATCAGCATAACGCACCAGGACAGGGGCATTATGGCCAACTGACCAAAACTCAAACGAAAGGGCATGTAACAGACCTATATAGGCGTGTTACACAAGTCTAACACACTAGGACAGGGGCATTAAAGCCAACAGACCCAAAACACTAACACGGACAAGAGGCATATAATGGACCAGGCTGAGTCCGCCACAGCCACATGGCGCATGGGGGTAGGTGGGTTACACCAACCACCATAGCCTGACAAATGCCAGTCAAACACATTGTAACGGTCTTACACTGGTGCGTTACCTAAACTATAACGCACAGGGATAGACCGGTTAAATGAATCGACTGACTCGGTCTTCGAGGAAGCACGGTCGTCGAGGGTTTGACATAGCAGCAGGCCTCGAAAACCACAGCATGTAACGTACCAAGCCAAGCGCGTTACAGGCATGTGATGGTCCTATACTGGTCCATCACACCAAGGGCATAACGTACCACCATAAGCGCATTATAGTCATGTGATGGTCCAGTACTGGTCCGTCACATGACCCCAACCTCAAAGAATGCAAAATGACCACGGTTGTGGCGGTCTATCGAGGGACCGTCACATAGTGTGACGGTCACTGGAGTGACCGTTACATGAATCCGGCGAGCAAAATAGGGGAACGACCGAATCGGCCCATTCCATGCCCCATTCATGCCGAAGCATAGGGGAAATAATGCCACGCGACAAAAAATAACCCCTGGCGGCTAAAAACACCACATGCATGCATTAAAATGTGAAATCAGGGCGATTCCAACGAATCGACCCAAAACGAGTCACCGGGGTTCCCGGACTCCTACCGACCCCAAATGACAACCGATCGACACGAAACTGGTGGGGTTGGGATCTTGACATCCCTAAGGAATTGAAATTGCATAGCGTTAGTCCAGAGCAAGTCCACTTGAGTCGTCTACTACTGGTTTAGGGTGTTTTCCCGTGATTGTTGGTATGATTTTCATCGGAATATGTTCTTAGGTTCTGATGGCGCGTCGCCAAAAGGCCTGGATCTCTAGGGAGGGAAATGATGCTCCTCCTCCGGTGGTCATTGTGATGGTTTATGCACCTGAGACGAGTCAAGTTTCAGCAGTTCCCGCTCCTGTTGTGGAGAGTATCCGGAATGTTCAGCATGGAGTGCATAGTGAAGCCGTGCTGCCTCGTTTGCCGTCCCGGGTAGGGCAGGTGATCTCTCAAGTGCATGCCCAGGTTGAGTTTACTCAGCCAGGTGTACAGCATCACCTTATCCCTCAACCGATCGGGTAGTTGCAGCAGGTTTATTTGCCAAGCATTCTCGGAGTCTCTTCGGTTGTTCCTACTGCCGATGGTGCTTCTTCTTCAAAATCTAAAGGCAAAAGGTTCCGGAGCTACAAGAGTAAGGGACGTGAGAAGCGACGTGCTCAATAGTCATCTGCTGGTGCTATTCCGTCATCAGTTTCATCTTCTCAGCAACGTCAGGGACCTGTTACTCGTCTATCAAAGTTGTGTACGAGGTCGTGTTCGAGGTGTAGTGGTAGTCACCTTGGCAGGCCGTGTTCCTTACCGGTGGTTTGTTTCCACTGTGATCAATCGGGTCATAAAGTTCGAGACTGCCCGTACAGATCGATACCAGCGTAGTTCTCCTCGTTAGCTAAGCCACAGCAACCCCACCTTCAACCCGTGTCGCCGCAACCTCAGCAGGACTCACCAGTGTCTTAGCCTCCTCGTGTGGAGTAGTGACGTCCTATCTTTTGGAAGGTGTGTTTTCGCTTTTCAGTTAGTTAAATTATATTCTGTTATTTGTTTGTTGTGATAATGCTGTTGTGTATGATTGTGATTTTCCTTCTCCTATCCTTGCCATTTTCTCATGTTCTACTTTCTCCTTCGTTTCTCCTTTTCCTCTGTTTTTCTCGACGTGGGGCGCGCGACTGTGCCGAGTTGACTGAGGTAGAGACGCGATGGAATAGGATAGAACGTGATGAAATGATGAATGAGGTGGACGTTAGTAGGATTGGTGGATGGATCCTAAGCTAATGTGGCTTAATTGTTTAATCGCCTGTGACTTCTATGGAGTTCTGTTTCTCTGCGTGGGTTCGGTGGCGTGTCACCTGTAGTGTTGACAGCCCTGTGTAATGATCCACATCGTGCTCCGTGTTTTAGGTGGAGTGGTTGAGTCCATTTCGCATTGTGATGGCTTCCGATCGACCCGGTTGTGACCCAGTGGTTGACCTTTGGCCTCGTGAGAGTCACGAACACCCGTTAGTTCTGTGTTCGTATTTTTAGGGGTGTCCGGAAGTGCCGAGTTATCTCGATTAGCGTGTCATGGGTCTCGAGGGTCTGGGTGACCCTGTGTGTGTTCTGAGCTTTCGTGGTTGCGTTAGATCGAGTCGCCGTGAGTCGGTATGAGTGCGGTGGGCTCTCCCCGGACGTCGTGGGTCCCTCCGAGAAATGTTTTTCGAGTAGGGCCATGTGTGTGGCCTCGGATTGCGAGTCCAATCAACCAGCCTGGGGCTGGAGGTTTCCCGTGTATTCCCTTGGATGAGGGATTAACTCGACAGCTTGTGAGTTGCCTTGGAAAGCATGTCACCGTGGCCTCAGACCTAGGGATTAGGCCAGATTGACAGCGCTGTGCCGTCACGTGCGACGATCTTGACCTGAGTCTCGTGACTCAAGGACCGTTGGATTTAGTAGGTCTAGTGGGCTGTCCAGAGTCGGTTGGCTTCGAGCCACCTGTTACTTCGCGTTACTCGCGATGGGTGCGTGCGTGATTTTCTATGTTCACGTTCTGTGAGCCCTCACTAGTCATAGCTTTCCTGCGCACATGGGTGCGGACTCACTTGGGAGCGGTGGAGAGCGTGACCCGAGTGAGACGGTTGTTACGCTGGTCACCATAGGGCCCCCACGCGTAGCCTGAGTCCGGGCTTCGGGGGAAGAACCAATTAGAGGGCCTGACCTAGGGTGCATAGTCTGTGTGTGCACATGTGGCTGGGGGCGTCAGACCTGTGCTGATGAGTGCGACCCCAGTTAGTCCTTATTTTGTGTTCCTGGTTACTGTACGGTGTCTCGGTCTCCACCTAGGACACCGTAGAGAGACACCTGAGGCTGCAGACGAAGTCGTCAGTGGACGCATTCAGCCTTCCTTCTGGTGGATGGTACTCCTGTCACGTGATGTGAGTTGTCGTCTCACAGGTTTCCATTTTCTATCTGTGAGACAGGGTCTCGTGTGTAGTTTCAGGTGCTCTCTTGGAGTTGAGGTCTAGGGTTTCCGGTGAGCATCACCGAGGGCTTCTCCCTAGAGGGCGTAGAGTTCACGACGGCAAGGTCATGACTGCGTTTTCAGACCGCATGGTTTTAGAGTGGGCCTTTGTGTGTGAGCACTGGCCTCCACGACAGAGGTGTCATGGTGTTTTCCTTGTTGTGTGACTAGGAGGGTTAGTGGTCTAGTGGTCCCCCGACTATGGCGCTGTGAGCTGTGAGTGAGAACCCGTCCCGTGACTCATTCCGAGCACGAGAGTGAGCCGACCACCCACGACTCATCACCGATTTCTCAACCGCGCACGTCCGATCACTTCCCTCGCGTGGGATGTACCCGAGCTTACTTAGAGTCCCAGTCGGTCTCGAGTCTCGCGGGTCCGTCCTGCATCAAGGTCAACCTCTCTTGGTATTGAGACTTTAGCCTACCCAATGTCAACCTGCGGGTCTGTTTTCTCCAAATTACAAGACAGAGCAGCAAATGAATTACTCGTATGAATAGGAAGCTTGAGAACTACCTTCTCCCCTTGGGATGAAGTTTGTGGAATAGACTTCTGCTGCCGATGTTCCTTTCGGAATGAAGTAGTCTTTGGAATGCACTGACCTTCCGGATGACCAAACGATAAACAAACTGAGCAAGTTTTGGGTTTCCAGGGACAAGAGATAGAAATCCTTCATTTCTTGCCCTCTAAATCCTTGAAGAAGACCTCATCTGGGAGTTCTTTATCAGCAGAAACCATGACACAAGCTCAAGCAAAGGCAAGACGCTGCCTTGAGGTTGTGAGCTTGTCTAAGTAGAGAGGAGTACCAATGAGGCTGCAAATGGGGCTAAAAAACTTCTTAGTCCATAAATGTAAAGGAACCTCATGCAGAGAGACCGACAGAGGGATACTTTTGAGACTGTCTAATTCAAATGTTACCTCCAGAGACCATGTCCGGAGTATCATAGGATGACCTTTAATGGTCCAAAAGCCTTCCTGAATGCGCTGCAGGTCCTCTTCCAAGTCGAACTTGTAGAGGAAGAATCCATTGTCCAATATAAAAAGTTGGAACCCATTGGGACTCCACCGGCTCTTAATGTAGGACAACAGAGGGACAAAGGAAGTTGATAAACCAACAACAAAACCCACAGTGTCTTCGACCATACCTCCTAGAGTTCAACTGAATCATCCACATGGAAAATCGCAATATCCATTGAATCAATTGAAGAAGGCTCCAACAACTCCAGCTTGTGGTCTTGAGATGGCTAATGGGCTTTGAAAAGGCTAGCCCATGCCTGTGGCTTGGAAGAAATCGGAGGTCTGGACCGTGACCTGGAATGCCCATGGGAACTCTATTGTCTCCTCCCATCCGCATTAGAAGAGGGACACGGTGTTGAGTTTCTCCAGGTGATTTTGATGACAACAAAATCCCAAACTTGATTTCTGCCTCATGTCATGCCTAGGTACTCAAAAGTAAGCATTGAACGTGATTAAAGTAAATTTTCATAATGTCAAAAAGGATATATCTTGTGATGCTCTGACATGAAAGGCATCCAATTTTCTTGGGAGTTGACTAGATCAAATAATTCAAGAACATATTGACATACATCCTTGAAGTCGATAGCTCGGGGTCGCATGAGTGTGCGAGGGTAGAGTGTAGAAACTACAGAGCCGCGAACTACCTCATCATGTGTGAGCTTTGACCGTCGTTCTTGGCGCTCTTCAAGCGGAATGGGAACTGCTATAGGTGCTTCATCTTCAGTGTCGGATGAGGTATCCTCTTTGGACAGACGACGCTTTGGACGCTTAGTTACACCAGCGAGAGGAACTTTAGCTTGAGACTGGGACGAGGAGTGCCTTGTAGAGACCTGGCGCCTGGAATGTTGAGTAGCGGAGCTTCAGCTGCGTCCTCTGCTGCGGATTGATTAGCCTGCTTGGGGGGTTGGCGCTTGGGTTTCTTAGCCATAGTCTTCAACCGCGGAGCCATAGGATAGCCTAGTCGCAAGCCGCTAGAAACTCGCCTTAACCTCCTCGAGATGTAGGTGTACAACAGACTTCGAAAGGGGCTTCCCTCCACTAGTCAAGGTCCCTTTGCACCGATGGGGAAAGAGAAATAGTGCCCTTAATGCTCGCCAAGGAGGGGGTGGCAGTAGCCACGGTGATGTCCGCCAGATGGAAAGTGTGGAGAAAGGGAAAAAGTAAGAAATAAGCCTTTTAGTGTAGAAGGGTTGCGGCTAGGGTATGAAGGGGATGCATATTTAAAGAGTGTCCTCGGTCAATCATGGGCTCAAGGGGGTTTGACCGGGTCACTAGTTATATGGGTTAGGCAGACCAAAAAGAAGTGGGTCGACCCCCTTGTTTAGATAGGTCAAACCCCTCAGCATCCCAGAAACAAAATAGAGGAATTTTGTTGGTGGAGCTAGAAGATTTGGTTCATTCACCAGACCATTTGAAGGAGTGATGTTATTAGGATGGAAAGTGGGTCCGAGTGAGGAAATGCTACAACGAAATCCAGAAAAATTATTCTAAGACCTTCTCACGTTACCTAACCAGGAACTTATTCAAATCAACATTCCACATAGGAGCTTGCACCTTATTTCAGGCAATGAAGTAAAGTTTTTTGTAAAGACACAAACAAAAAGGGAATTTGTGCGAGTGCACCAATGTTGGTGGATCCATGCAGGGACATTATTCATGCGCAAGTAACATAGTTAAGCTTTGTTATAGTATGCATTTCACACCAGTATGCATATGCTCGACGACCAAGGAGTGCACATGATGCATTGACACCTTTTCTACTGAAGTGGTCACATCAGTGACTCCCCACTAGTCGTAGCCTTCTGACACGCGTGTGGTCCCACCAGGGAGTGGTGGCGAGGCTTACCCGAGAGAGAATATTTTTAGACTGGTTACCGTAGGGCCCCACATATTGTAGCCAGAGTCCGACTGAGGGAAACATCAGTTAGAGGCCTGACCTAGGATGCATGGTCAGTGCATGCACACGTGGTTGGGGGGTGTTGGACCAGCGCTGACGAGCATGACCCCACCTAATTATTGTTCGTGGTACTGGTTACTATACGGTGTCTTTGTCTTCGCCTAGGGCGTCGTAGCGAGACACCTGAGGCGTGGTTTAAGACATCAGTGGACGTATCCGGTCTTACTTCTAGTGGGAAAGTACTCTTGTCAGGAGAGACGTGACTCTCCTGTTTTCGAGTTTCGCTTCCTCTCTGAGAGACGTGGCTTCTGGACTGTTCTAGCGTGTTTTCCCATGGTGGTGGCCAGAGGTGCTGGTCAGGATTACCGAGGCCTCGCCGTGCCAGTGTGGGACTGTGGGGTCCCAGTTGATCTTGACTGTGTGGGCAGACTTCCACGGTAGGGTTACCGTGAGTGTTTCCTCGGTAGGTCTGGTGTTAGAGTGGTCTAGTTCCCAGTTGTGAGATCGGGACTTTCCCTTTCTATTGCCAGTAGGAGTAGTTGTAGCGTCGAGTTTTGACCAGCCACCGGTTCGCTATTCCTGCTGTAGTTGTTTAGCTGGCGTAGCTTTCCATTTTGTCATTATTTTCTCGGTTGGGGGTTCCGCGAGACCCCTACTGAGTCTCTGTTTGGAGACTCATCCATGCTTTTCAGGTGCGGTGGTTCTTCCTCGAGGTTCGAGAGCGTTGCGTAGAGGTCCTTAGCTGCCAGCTTGTCGGGTCGAGTGTTCACTTGGCGTGTGGTACGTTTTACTAGTTTAAATTGTACTTTCTGTTGGACTGGACTCTCCTGTTGTAGTTAGATGATTTATTTCTATTAATTGTTAAATTGTCCTGCTTTATTTCCTATTTCTTTGTACCTCCACACTCCTTTTTAGCCCTTCCGAGCCGTCCGGCTCATGGGCGACGGGCCAGGATTCGAATGGTATTATGCTCCTCCCGGTATCCGGATCTTGGAACGTTACAGTTGGTATTAGAGCGTAGTTGTTGACGTACATAGGAATTCGAGATATTGTAGTGATCAGAGTCCATAAGGTCTAGTACAGTCGACAGCTGGCATAGAAATTTGTGTTTGATTTCCACTTGGTATCTCGCGTGAGGGCGTGAGTGCGCGGCGTTGACGCTCTGCAAACCCTCAATGCTAAACTGGATATCCTCGTAGACCTGATGAGGACCCAGGCAGCTAGGGAGGAGAAGTCCCAACCTCCGCCAAAAAGACCCCCCCATGGTGCAACTTCCGCACAAAGCGCCAGAGGTCACTTCACCCTCTGGGGACGACGGCTTGTTCACAACAGGTCAGGAGGACCTTCACAAGCCCCTCCTCCAGTACAAGAAGCCTCCTCCACTCCAAGGAGAGAAAAGTCTAGGGCGCGCTAGCAGCCCCCAAAAATTGACGCCCCCGAAGGACGACGAGGTAGCCCGTAAGGGAGCCCTCACAGCCCCTTAACTCAGCGTCAACCAGAGTTGTCCCTCTAGTTGAGGGACTTCGAGTGACATTTCGTAGAGCAGGAGCACGCCCTCCATGCCTTGCAGAAGACGTCCATCAAGGAGGATGAGGAGCAATCCGCATTCTCCGACCAAGTCTTGAAGGCCAAGATTTCCCCCAGAGTCTCGCTACCGACCTTCAAATTATACGACGGCCAGGGAGACCCGTCTGACCACTACGACAGCTTCTATGCCCTGATGACTCTCCACGGGGCTTCGAATGCCATCAAATGCCGAGTGTTTGTGACCACCTTGGTTCAAGGCGCTCAAGCCTGGTTTTGAGCACTCACCTCTGACAACATTCACAACTTTCGACAGTTTGGGCAGATCTTCAAGGAGAGCTTCGTCGGTAGCGGCCCTCCCAGGTCAGTTGCAGGGCTACTGGCACTGAAACAGGCACAGGGGGAGAAGCTATGGGCTTATATCAACCGATTCAAATTGGAAGCCCAGCGCATCCCTCGCCTGGATGTTGCCTCGGCCATCACTGCATTGACCGGAGGCACCGACGACGAGAACCTTTGGTGAGAGATAGTCCTCCATCCGCCCACCTCTCTAGCCGATCTAGTGACCCTAGGCCTACACCATGCGGAGTGTGAAGAAGTCCTCAATGCCTGTTGCAGCGCGACGGGCTCGGGTCGAGAGGGAGATAGGAAGCGATCATCTGAGCAAGGCTCAAGCCAGGTGAAAAGGCGAAATCAGGACGGAGACCGTAGGGAGCCCCCTCAGAAATACGAGCGGTACACGCCCCTATCCACCCCCATCTACGAGATATATGAAGACATCAAGGGCTCGGGCCTCCTCCACCAACCGAGCCTATGAAGTCTGACCCAAAGCGTCGTAGTCGATGCAAGCACTGCCAGTTCCACAATGACCATGGACACCATACTGGAGATTGTCATCAGCTCAAGGATGAGATCGAGCGTGACTGTTTATTACAGCAAGAATGCTTCTGGAGGCAGAAATCAAGGATTAAATGGCTTCTTGAAGGAGACAGAAATACTAGATTCTTCGATATGACAACTGAAGCAAATAGAAAAAGAAATTTTATTGCTCAGCTAAGTAATTCTACAGGAAAAACCACATCTGATAAGGAGGACGACGCGGGATGAACCCAGTCGAGACACTGGGACCTAAAGCCAGCAAATAACGAGCACAAACGTCTAGGCGACAAGGTACACACTCACGCGTGTAGCAGACTCTACACGGGACTCGTAGTGATGGCTAGGCGAGCCGAGGCTCGTGAGGAGGCCAGACACAGTCTGAGCAGCGAGGAGGGTGGAGGCAAGCCACCCGGGGGAAACGATAGTGGGCACCGGACTCAACTGGGCAGACTGATACCGAGGGAATCGGTTCAATCGATGCTCACTCACCGACAGCAATTACTCTCGAAGGTGGAAGTTTTGGAACGGGCACTCCTCTCACGGCATTGCAGTTGGAACCAATACTAAGCAAGCAAACTAGGAGCGGCAGTTGCACGTACCTAGCCATCTGATGGACCGGCTCCGGTCGGAGAGGAGGGCGAGCCGGGGAGCATGCGCACCCGGCGGACACGCTGCGTCGGTGTAGCTTGGTGTCGGATCCTGCTAATACAACCACGACACTCCATGCAGGGAGGGGAATATGGGGATGGGAAATTATTACAAGAACTACCCTCACGCAGGAGGGGGTAGCAAGGGGGAGGGGAGGCCGGGCGGCTGATCCGCGGATAGCTTGTCGGGAGGGAGCGGCTGGTTCCGAATAGCTCGCGAAGCACTGACGTCCGACTGAAGTGTCGTCAGCACTCGGATGAAGCCTGGTGGATGCCGGTGGGTTCCTGAGATCTTGACATCACTCTGAGGTCACTGGAGGGTGGGGACGGCCACGGTCGAAGATCTACACCACTCTATCCCACCAGACAGGTTTGCACGATCGAGATGCGATGACCGGTACGCCCGCTGTAGAACTCCAAATGTGACGGGACCAACTCGGTGGGGTAGCAGACAGAGAGCACTATGTACCCTCAAAAGTTGGCCACTGTCAGATCACCTTGCCGGTCGTGGTCGCCGATATGGTCGGCTTCTGGTTCTTGGGAGAGCAGCTGGACAGGGAGGCAATGGCCGTGGTGGAATTTACTGTACTGAATTCAAAACGAGACGAAACCACCTGGGTTGGCTTCGTATCGTCGAGGGTCACGACTTTGGAGAAGACAGCTCGGCCCGAAACGGAGCAGAGACCCCCTCCCAGACCCCCTCACAGTCAGGGGTCCCCCCCACACATATCCACCCCCAATCCCATCCCAATTACCTCATTCCCCACCTCTACTCTTCAACCTGCAGTTCTGGGTCACAGGTAGTAGAGAACTAGCAGCTTGTAGAGGTGACTTCGACTTTATCTCGATGTTCCTGGAGGCCCAAGTGGCACCGTTGGAAGTGTCTCTGAGTCTTCTTCGCATCGGCGGTTGTCTCGTCCCAGTCCAAGCTCGTGGCCGTCGGGAGGAGTCATTCTCCCTCGACTGCGCATCTACCTCCAGACTGCCAACTTGAAGCTGACTCCAATGACTCCCACGGCCAGAAACCTGAAGATTTGGGAACAAGAATTGGCTGAGGTCTTCCACTATGAGTCGCCATCCAGAATCAAGAAGCAGCTTCCCGTTTGGACCCCGGACGAGTGAGTTATCATTTTTCTCCCTCGGGTGTGCTGTTCTGTCCACTCTAGGACTAAGTAGACACCTGACCACTGTTCATGCTGCTGCTGTCTACCTCAACCTCGTCTGGCATCCCCGTGGGTACCATTTTGAAGAGGACTCAGTAATGGTTCCAACGACTCCAGCCACGCCAGAATCCAAGCTCAGGAGTGTTCATGGTGACCCTGACTTCCTACTACTGAAGTTCTGTAAAAGTCAGAGCCAGAAAATAGATCCCCTGATCACTATCCTGCCCCGACCAGTGCCGTCTTCCAAAAGTCCTACCAAAATTCAGAGGTACTCCTGGACCTATCAGGGAGGTTTTGCCACTGGTCTCATCAACAACGGAGTTCAGGAGCGACTACAGAGGTGTCATCTTCGACTTACTGTCCCCTATTCCAGAGAGCGGGTAGATTCGGCGGTGTCATCCCGTTTGGTTTTCTAGCTTTCTAATTCCCCTCCCCGTCTGGCCGGCTTACAGGCCCTCCCTGTGGGAGGTAGTGTTTGCATGTAACTTTATCTTCCCATCCCCAAGCTCAACCCCCTTGCATGGGGTGTAGTGTTGTAATAGCTTGAGCAGGGCGATGCTACACCGGCTCGGCGTGTGGGGAACCCACACTTCCCCGCTCGCCCTCGTCTTTGAACAGGACCGGCTTCTTCAAGCTGGTCGAGTAAGTGCTCTACTCTTGCTCTCATTTAAGTGCCTTATTTCTGTAATATTGGTTCATATGTTTCCCTGGTCCATGTGATGAGGGCATCCCACAGCGCTCTCTTTGGCTCGGATCACCGGCACCACTTTGAGGAGTCCGCCTATGTTATCTCATGTTATTTTCCCTTATGAACGGGCCCACTTATCTTGAAGCCCAAAAATGCTCGAACCAGACCTTCCTAGGTGGCCTCCTGGCTCAGAAGATTGAGTAACAGTTGCTCAGAAGAGTACAAGTGACGCCCGAGCATAACTAGCCAATGCTGCCCACTTCGCTCGGGAAAGCCCCGAGTGCCCCATCATTTGATATCCCATGCTCGGACCTCCAACGGGTGAAGTTTCTGTTAATGGGGCATTTGTCCCGGTGAAAGTCTTGTTGCCATTCGGAGGCAGGAAGCCCAAAGGGATAGGGGAGAGTAAGAGTCCTTTAACAAAGCCACTCTGAAGGATTGATACCCATTAACGAGCATTGACCAATTGGTCGATTCAACCTCAGGTAGTGAACTTCTCAGCTTCCTGGACGCTTACTCCGGCTACCATCAGATCCGGATGAACCCAGAAGACATCGAGAAGATCATCTTTGTCACCGACTTTGGCGTATACTGCTACACCCGAATGCCTTTCAGGTTGAAGAATGTCGGAGCCACGTATCAGAGGCTGATCAACCACATCTGTGAGGACCAGATTGGCCGAAACATCAAGGCCTACATTGACATATGCTCATCAAGATGCCCAAGGCCGAAGACCATTTCATCGACCTAGCCGAGACCTTCAACACTCTCCAGAGGTACAACATGAAGCTTAACCTAGCTAAATGTGCCTTTGGGGTTAGATCCGAAAGTTCTTGGGATTCCTCGTGACACAGTGAGGGATCGAGGCCAACCCTGACAAGGTCTAGGCCATCCTAGACATGTGGCCACCCGCTTGTGTCCAAGATGTTCAGTGCCTGACTGGGAGAATTACTACACTCAACGACTACCTGTCCCGAGCGACGGAATGATGCCTACCCTTCTTTAAATTGCTAAGGGGCCCAAGCTAGTGTCTAAGCTAAAAGAAATTCTGGCTACACCTCTAGTGTTATCGAAGCCTGTGCCTGGAGAAATGCTATACCTTTATCTTTGGGCAACTCCTTCCACAATAAGCGCGGTCTTAGTTCGAGACGATGGAGGTGTACAGAAGCCCATGTATTACGTCAGCATGGTGCTCCTCGAGGTCAAAAGAAGGTACCCCACAACCGAGAAACTTGTGCTAGCATTAGTAACCTCGACTAAGCGCCTCCGGCCCTTTTTCCAAGGACACTCCATCATGGTGCTACTTAGCGAGCCCTTGAAGAAGATTTCGGCTCACCTCGAAGCTTCAGGTCACCTCGTTAAGTGGGCCATACTGCTCAGAGCCTACGACATCGCTTATCACCCCCGCACGGCCATCAAGGGACATGCCCTCGCAGACTTCATCGCAGATAGCACTGTCCCGACCAAGAAAACATCCTTGCCAATGTCTGGCCCCACGTGGGACCTATTCATTGATGGGTCCTCCATCTCGATCGACTACGATGCCAGTATCCTCCTCAGATCCCCAAAAGGAGCAGATCTACAATACGCCCTGAAATTCAGCTCTCCAACGTCCAACAATGCCTAAGAGTATGGGGGTCTCATCTTTGGAGCTACGATGGCACAGTGCTTGGGAGCCGAGCGAGTCAGAATTTACACTGACTCCCAATTGGTCCCTAGTCAGGTCAACGGGGACTATGAAGCTCGGGAGACGCAAATGATCAAGTGCGTCCAACTGGTGAAGGAAATAGCGCAACTATTCGAGAGCTTTCAGGTAATCTAGATCGCTCAGGAAGAAAATTCCCGAGCAGATGCCCTCTCGCACTTAGCCTCCTCCATCAGCCCAGAGGGCACCCGGTCGGTCCTCCTTGATGAATTAGAACGACCGAGCGTAGAAACCGAGCTCGTGGTCATTGTGCAAGTATCTTCTGGCGACTGGCGGACCCTGTACATATCTTGGCTCTAGGACTCCCAAGAGCATCCCGACCCTCAGGAAGCTCGGAGACTGAAGTATCAAGCTTGGTGTTTCACCCTCCTAGATGAGACCTTATACCAAAGATCCTTTGTAAGTCCCCTCCACAAGTGCCTCGATGCTCTAGAAGTTCACTGAGCGATTGAAGAAGTCCACAGAGGCATCTGCGGCGCACACCAGGGGGGAGGGTTGATTGCAAGGATCTTGCTGTGACAAGGCCACTGGTAGCCCACTCTCCAGCATGACTGTTCGACTTACATTCGGAGATGCGATTGATGCCAGCGGTTCGACCACCTAGTTCACCAGCCGACCTCAAAACTCATAACCCTAACCGAGCCTTATCCCTTCGCTCGGTGGGGAATTGACATCCTAAGCCCATTTCTCATGGCATAAGCTCAAAAGAAGTTCATCATCGTCGCCATAGATTATTTTTCCAAGTGGATCGAGGCTAAAGCCACCTCTAAAATTACTGAAGTAGTCATTTGGATTTTTGTTTGGAGGTCGATCATTTGTCATTTTGGCATCCCCCAGGTGATCGTAAGTGATAACAACCAGCAATTTGACTCTGCTTATTTTAAGAATAAGTGTGCCAACCTACACATTCACAATCACTTCACTTTGGTAGCCCACCCCCAAGCTAACGGGCTAGTCGAAAATGCCAACAAAACTATCCTTAAGGGCATCAAGACCTGGCTCGGGAAGGCCAAGAGTAATTAGCTCGAGGAACTGCCTAGCTTACTGTGGTCGTATCGAACAACCCCAAGAGCTGCTACTGGGGAAACTCCTTTCCAACTAGTGTATGGCACAGAGGCCGTGATCCCCCTGGAGATCGATAGCCCATCCCTCTGAGTCATCAAATTATCACCCGAGCCGAATGAGCATAAGTTGTAAGAAAACTTGGACCTGGCAGATGAAGTACATGCAATCACGAGGATCTGAGCTACGAAATATCAGCGGTGCATTACTCGGTACTACACTGCCAAAGTCCAAGAGAGATAGTTCCAACAGGGAGATTTCGTTCTAAGAAAGGCTGAAGCCTCTCGACCACTGGAGGTAGTGGGGAAACTAGCCCCTAACTAGGAAGGCCCCTACCGAGTGGTCAAGATGCTCAAAAAAGGAGTGTACCAGTTGTTTACCATGGAAGGCACACCTATCCCCCGAACTTGGAATGTGGCAACATTACGAAAGTTCTATTTCTGAGCTTCTTCCATACATGTAAGAAATAAATTATGATAATAACTCTCCTTTTCATTGCATTGACATCTTTGTACATCAAATAGGACATAGCTAGTACAATATGCAAAAAAAAATTTGATACAACACGATTTGATTACTCGATGCAGATGAGGTTAGTAGCTCCAAGCAGAGCCACTGACTCTACCCAGTGTGGAAATTGGCTCGGATAATGAGACGACTGACTTTGTCTACTCTAGAAGTTTGGAAGAGATGGTATCAATAAGAAAGCAAAAGAAGAGGAGGGTATGCCCGGACGCCGGTGTTGATGTTTTTGTATGAAAGGGGTGTGAAATAGTGGGTGAGATGAAATATGGAGTGTGTGATATGTGCCAAACTCAAGCAAGCAATAACATCAAATATGCAGCATGTGTGTATGTCATCTTAACAGTGTAAAGTAAAGCAAGAAATAAACTAAACACACGCCGTGGGCATGGAATAGTGATGGAAATGGGTGGCGTCCCCAGTCCTTGGTGGCGGTAATTTGATATTATCGGGTTATCGGTACCCTGAACTCTGGGATGTTACAATACCGACGTTAGAAGACATGGCCCGGATCAGCGGCTTGCGGGTGCACGGTAAGGCGGTGACCGGATGGGCGTACGTCGATTACCGAGAGCTGGCTCAGGAGCTTCTCGGTTTGGATTTGATGAGGCCGGGGCGTCCGTCATCCCAACTATCACGGTCAGTGCTTCAGGAGAGCCTGGGACTTCGGCGAGCAGCAGCGGCAGTCGGAGAGTTACCGGAGCAACACATTGACCGAGTGATCGAGCAGGCCCGTCCGAGTGTGGTGGCAGAGCCGGGACCGGAAGGAGATAGAGTTTTGAGATGCTTCCTGAGGCTGTTCGAGAAGTTATTGTTAGCGATGCAGGCCGATGTGATCAGTTGTCGACTCCTTCCCCTGCTATTCGACCTGAGCCGAGTGCAGAAGTACGCGTGGGGAGCAGCAGTGCTAGCTTTCCTATTCCACTCACTCAGCGCCACCGACTGAGTGACCATGCTCGGCGGCTTCTCGCCCTTCTTGCAGGTAAATGCCCTAATGCCTTTCTATCCTTTCTATTATGCTTCTAACATGCTTTTAATTGATTAAAATGCTGACATCTTTTTATAAATGTAGTTTTGGGCCTTTCTCTATCTGCCGGGGATTGGTCGAGGTGTTGAACTGTACCCGGGGCGGTTTCCCATTGTGAGGCGGTGGAACGTTGCCCGGAGCGCAGGGTCGATCCAGCGGTCGACTCGGGTGATCCAAGAGGATTTGGACTCATTCCCGCACGCATCGGTAAATAGCCCGACTTCTACATGCTCTTCTATATGCTGCTATATGCTCTTAAATGCTGACCAATGCTGTTAAATGCTGTGAATGAATTCATGAATGACCCTTTCAGGTGCGGTGGACACCGTATCGGGATGAGGACCACACGGGACAGCCGTGGGTGGAGGCTTCCCTAGCTTATCGGGGACGGGATATCTGGCTGCATCGCATTAATGTGATCAAGCCCCTGCACTACCGGCTGATTATGAGGACAAGGGGAGTGCACCAGCCGGTGGTGAGGTTCCCACACCGTCATGACGAGCGTCAGGAGAAATCTACCAAGGGAATTGGTAGCGATATTGATTGGAGCGGTCGAGCCAGGAAGTACATTCATGACTGGAAACACAAGGACAAGGCCGTGACAGAGCGGGCGGACAGCGATGAGGCATACTTGAAAGCCTTCACCCGCCGATACGGCAGCCAGATCTCACCTCTTTGGGAGACCCTCTGGCCTTGCTGGCCCTCTACCAGCAAGGGACCAGCCCCACATCCTCCCCTCGGCATCACCGAGTCATCCACGGGTTAGGGTGAGTGCCGTGTGAGTTGGCCGCCGTCTTCGGCCCATTCGGGTTGCGTAAGTGCTTGTTTGCTTATGTCCTAGGTTGTGTCACATCACTCCTCCCCTTACCATGAAGCCAAGGATGCTATTTATAGACCCTCAAGTTCTTGGGATGAATTGGAGATAAGCCAGCTAAAAAGTAGGAGATTTCTTGACAAACTCTTGAAGATAATACTCCCAAGAGTCCATCGAAACAAACAGAAGGTTCTGAGGATCAAATCTGAGAGAGAAATCAACAGATCAAACTCTTAATTTGGCCACGGAGTAGTAGAGGAAGAGCAGTTCTGCTAAAATACTTCTATCTGATATAACGGCCTCATGATAGACCGCCAAATGGAAATAGCGCACCAAGGTCAATCCGTTATATAACCTTACCCAACAGAAGATAAGATCAACAGGAGAAGTTTTTGCAACAAGGATTCTAGAGGACATAACGGATTGAGGCAAGGGCGTTAAATGAAGATATAACGGATGTACGATGATCCGTTATGTAATGAAGATGATCAGTGAGATGGTGGCTGAGACGATGGGGATGACGATGGAATGAGATGATAGATTCGACCTCTGAGAGAATATAACGGACCAGGTGAGGTGCGTTATGTGACATTATGACGAATGAACAAAGGTCCATTAAATAGCATAGACGCTAGGTGAGACGGAAGGAAAGACAGTGGGAAAGACAGTGGATGAGATGGAAGCCTCTAGTTCTGAGAGAAGGTAATGGACCATGTTAGGGGCGTTATACAATGGGAATGATGGATGTATAAAGGTCCGTTAAAGAAATAGAGACACAAGATGAGACGCTGAGAGAGACGAAAAATGAGACGCTGGATGAAATGATGAAAAGACTATAACAGATCTTATGAGGGGCGTTATATTACTATAACATGCCAGTCATGAAGCGTTATGGACAAAAGGGTGACAAATGAAACGAAAGATTGCCAAGCAACGTTCAGAGGTTAAAAATGAGGATCTAGTCCCAAACAAGGAAGGCAATGACCCATTAAAGAGACCTCTAACTGACCAAGAAGACTTCAATAAGGGTGAACAACCCGGAGTATCATTAAAATGAGCAAGGAGATGACCGAACTTATTGGTCATAAAATGGGTGTCAACAGAAGCCCCTCCTTAACGTCCTCTTTGCAGGGGAGCGAGCGCATGTGCTTAATGAATCATGGTTGTCATCATCAAAAAGGGGGAGAATGTTAAGTCTCCTAATTTTGATGATCATCAACCATGATTTATTGTGTATTATCTAAAGTATTTTCACTTAACTTCTGGTTTGATCAAGTGCAGGAGAAGAACATGGAAGTGTCGACCTGGTGAATGGATGTGTCAACATGCCATGAAGACAGCGTCATCTAGCTCTTCGGGTTGAGCTCGGGCTAAGGAGAACACAGAGGAAAAGTGTTGACACCTTTGCCAACATGTCGACACGTCGAGCCCAAGACTTGACACTTCGGCGCAAGCTACACGCGAGCGACCAGCGACCACAAGGTCGGTGCACATCAGCTAGCTCAAGACAGGTTCATGCATATTGTCTCCAAGGTTAGTGCACATCTGCCACAAGGTTGGTGCACATCAGCTAGCACAAGACAGGACGGTGCATATCGTCTCCAAGGTCAGTGCACATCTGCCACAGGGTCGGTGCACATCAGCTAGCGCAAGACAGGGAAGGTGCACATCTATAGCAAGGTTGGTGCACATCCACAGCAGGGTCGGTGCACATCCGCTATGAGGTCGGTACACACTCAAAGCCAGTGCAAGACAAGGTCAGTGCATGTCTGCTCAAGGTCAGTGCATGCTTCGTCAGCATAACAGACAAGGTCAGTGCACATCCAGCCTTCAACGCAACACCAAGTCGGTGCAGGTTTCCCTAGCAAGGTCGGTGCCAGTACATGCATTGGGTCAATGCTAGCTTAACCAAGGTTAGTGCTAGTAGATGCTAGCTTGATGGGGTCGGTGCTAGTTCATGTGAAGTGTCGACACCCAGTCAGTAAAGTGTCAACACTTTCATGTTCGCCCAGAATGGATCTGGAACTAGAAGCACCCACTCTCCGAGATCCGCAACTCGACTTGGAGGATCTGATAACACTTAAAAGAGCCATCAGAAGGACTCTCTCGTCAGGGGATTAAATGTCTGGCATAGGCATCCTCTGACTTGCTAAAATAGATGCAGAAAAGGTTCCCTTCCTACCCACATACCAGCTGGGGCGGTAGGTAAAGGTCAACCTTGACAAGAAGGCAAATTGAATTATAAGAATGTGACATTATGGTGTTGGTCTTCACAATGAACAATGTAAGAGATGCAGAAAAGGTTCCCTACCTAACCACATACCAGTTGGCCAACAGAAAGAAGGTCAACCTTGACAAGAAAGCAAATCAAATTTTGTTGATGGGACTTTCTGGTTTTTGTCTTCACATAAGAGAGGCAATCGCTTGCTGCTGTCTGTCTTAGGTTTGTATTTTAGGGCGGTGCCTATGTGGTAGTGGTTTCTGGATCGATCGGTTTAAGTGACTGGGTGTGGTCTTTTCTTTGACTAAGACAGTAACCCTAACGACTCAATCTAGAACTACCAATGTCGTTGTCTCTGGTTTCATAGTGGCTGTTCCTTGACTGTCGAGTTCACCTAGCGGTTGAGTGATGGTTCACTTTGCCCAGAGTGTTGTCGTTGTCCACTGCTCTGGTTTCTGTCGATCTTGGCTTGATTTCGTGGTTTGCCCGTGACCTATGGGTGTCTGTTGACATCCTATGAGGGCAGTGACCGTGATGGGACGGCCAAGAGTGCTTGTGCATGCAGTGTGTGTGTCTGTGTGTTGTGTCGTGTCGGGTTTCGGTCAACCCGATGAGACCAGGGGTTGACAGGTGACCTTGCCTATGTCTCGACGATTTTGTCTAGCTCGGGATAGTGTTCTGGATGCCTCGAGGTATCGTTTTACCTCAGTTTGCATGTCCAAATGTGCTGAGGGTCCTCAGTGTTCCCTCAGGCCTTCATGAGTCATTTCCTGTGGAGGGTCGTTTCCTCTGGCTTAGGAGTAGAACAATTGGCAGCTTGTTCTGCTGTCTGTGACGATCTTGCCTCTGAGTCATCTGATTCAAGGATCGTTACGCGAGCAGGTCTAGTTGTCTTGTCCTGAGTTGTCAGTAGTGGTTGTGCTGCCATTGGTGCTTCAGAGTACGTGTAACAGTGCTCTTTTACCTTTCTGTACTGCCACACTCATGTTTTGAGTATCCGTGTCTTGTGAGCCTCCACTAGTCATAGCCTTACGACACGCTTCAGCATGACGACTCTTGTAGCGGGGCACTTTCCCAGTTTACGATTCTTAGGCTAGTTCCTGGGACCCTCGTCAATCGTAGCATCCTTCAGAGGGGGAATACTAGCTAGAGGCCTGGCTTAGGCGATAGCTAGTGTGTGCACACGTGGTCAGGGGCTTTGGACTTGCGTCGTCAGACGTGACCCTGACTAGTCACTTGCGTTATGGTACTGTTCTAGTTTCAGCAGTGTCTTTGTCTCGGCCTAGTCCTTGCAGTAGGTGACATGGATAAGACGCTAGTAGGCGCAGCGTAAGACGTCAGTGGACACAGCTAGCTATTCTTCTGGTGGTGAGGCACTCCAGTCACGTAGCACGTGACTCTCCACCGTTCTGTTCATGCTTTTTGTGCGTCGTGACCTTCCGGGCCAGCCCTCTAGAGGCTACACTCGAGGTCCACATCCTGTCGCCTGCACGGCGTGGTTGGGTGGCACTCTCTCACTTGCCGCGGTGGGCACACTAGAAGTGTGTGCAAGCTCGGGCTCTCGGCTCACCGTCTGACGGGCATTCAAGACAATACGAGATCAGCAAATGGTAACCAGCCAAGGGGTATCCAGCGCTTACCTGACCGGTGTGAAGACACCGATCCCGTTCGGAGACGTGGGCGAGCGGGGAGGCGTGGGTATGCACCCGCACGCCGCGGCGGTGATGCTTGACCTGAAATTAATGTGGTACAATACTACGCCTCACGTAGGAGGGGGGATCTTGGGGTGGGGTTAAGTGTTTACAACCAAAATACTACCTCCACGCAGGGAGGGGCCTTCATCCGGCCAAGCGGGGAAGGGGATGGAGCTAGGAACTTAAGGTGTCGGGCCCCTCGCCGGTGCTGCCAGGTTCTGGATTTGTAGGACAGCTGGATGAAGTATATGCTACCACGGACGCTCCCGAACTCCAAATGGACCGAGACTAGACCCAAAACACTCCTATCTGGTCCAGGAAGACGTTTGAAGTTTCTGGAACAACCTTGACATGGTCGCTGGCTGATATAGGTCTTGGAACAGGGCCGGACAACACTAGTACTGATGACTCCTAGAGTGTTTCTACTGGAAGATGGAGGCGCCACGGGCTGTCCCGAACTCGGATTTAAGTGGGGCTGGTACCAAAACGACCGTGGACGAGTCTTCTTTCAGATGAGGCTGACGGCAATCTCAGAAGATGTCGGGGACAATCGTGCTGGCTATAAAGGTGGAGGTGGGTCCGTTCAGGAACAGAGGAACCAACCTGGCGCAACTTGGGGAGAAAATTCACAACTTCTGATGCCGGGGTCCGAATCTCATTCCGCTTCTTGGGAATGATGGAGGACTGGTAGAAGTTACTCTCAGACAAATTACATGTCCAGATCTGCCAAGGAGTGGTCGTGGTGGATGATTTGCTAGGGCTCAGTTTCTCTTCCTAGGAGCGCTTGCGCAGTCGGGGGAGAATTGCTCTCGCGGACAGCTCCGCGCTCGGATGAAGACGAAACCATAGCCCTTGGAAATATCTCTAGAAGACCTTTCCATTGGTATGTGATAGGCCACTAGAAGAGTTGGGGAAGTTCCAGAGAAGCTGTGATCTTCAGGGCCCAAGCTGTCTGCCTGTGACCTGCTACCAGGTTTGCAACCTGAATGGTGTCCAATGAGGCAAGAAGGGGGCTGCAATGCAAGGGGAGTAGAGGTTGCTGGTTGGGAGTGGGGAGGACGTGGCTGGGGGTTCCTTGGAGGCTGAGGAGGAGAAATTGATATTTATAAAGATATATATGGGAAAAAACTCTTCCATCTAAACAACAGGGGCATTTTGGTCATCACAACCATTTGAGGGGACTGGTCAACGCCAAGGATCCCGCACAGGACGGGCGACCTGGCGAGCGGCGGGAGGCAAAGCGCGGAGTCGCCGACCGCGTACAGGGCGCTTTCTTCCCAAGCTTGCCCCCGACAGCTTTCTTTTTGAAAGGGACAGTTCCTTCTCTCTCTCTCTCTATCTGTGAGCCGCGTTTCCTCTGCTCCTCCCAAACCCAAGGGGAAACCGCCTCGGCCAGCTCCGTTCCAAAGCTGTCCTCGATGGCGTGCCTGCCGGCCTCCTTCCTGGAATTCCCTACCCACCTGCTATTTAAGGCCTCCCACCTCCACCCCACAGCGCAAAACCACAAGCTTTCGCCGCCTTCTCTCACCTTGCCCACCATAATCTCTTGCCCTTTCCCTCTGTCTCTCTCTGCGGGTTCATCCACAATTCTCTTCTTTGAATCTATACATCTCGAGCTCTAGCAGATGGCTAGCAACAGAGCCGTGGTGACGCCGGTGGAGACGCTGGTGGGAGGGGACGACTTCGAGGATTACCTGCCGGTGATGGCGGAGAGGCTGGGCGGGGATGGGCTGCTGGAGGAGCTGTGCGCCGGGTTCCGGCTGCTGGCCGACCCGGAGCGGGGGCTCATCACGTTCGAGAGCCTGAAGCGGAACGCGGCGGCGCTGGGGCTGGAGGGCCTGTCCGACGGGGAGCTGATGGGGATGGTGGAGGAGGGGGACATGGACGGCGACGGTGCCCTGGACCAGATGGAGTTCTGCGTGCTCATGTTCCGACTCAGCCCCGAGCTCATGGCAGAGTCGCGCCGGGTCGTGGATGATGCCCTCCAGCACGAGGTCATGAGCGGCACGGGCTTCTTCTTCTCTTGATCCTTCCACCTCACCCACGGAGACGGTCCTTCTTTTCCACCCTCTATTTCCATGGCCCTGTTTTGATCTCTCTCTCTCTCTCTCTCTCTCTTGTTTATTTCCTCCTCTTGTGCCTCTCCCGGGGGTAAAGGAGGTCCCTTTTTTTGTCACAGTTCTTCTTCTCTCACTAGAAACTCAGGAGTAGGAAATAAGTTAAACCTTCAGTTTAATCAAGAAGTAACTGTGATTCTTATAAATCAAAAGTTGTTGTAGCTGCAGCTCAATGTGATGAACCAAAGGCAAGACTGTTATTCAATCAGACTTCCAAATAGAAGGAGAGTTATATAGACAACTCAACAGCTTTCAAGGAGAGCCTCACATCCTCCACTCGGCATCGCCGAGTTACCCACGGGTTTGGGTGAGTGCCGAGTGAGTTGGCCGCCAATATCGACCCGTTCGGTTTGCGAATGTGCTTGCTTGCCTAGGTCCGAGGTTGTGTCACATCAGAGTGGCCTTCATCTGTCTCGCCACCGGAGCCACTACTGGATGCCAGCATGGGTGCGGCTTTGCTCTAGCGTGCTCGAGGTTATGCAGGAGGTGACCCCCTGCCTTCTCCGGAGGAGCTCTGACAGCGATTGAGGGAGTGCACCCATGGCTATCACACCCTTGGGTTCCCACGCAAGCTTTGGATGTCTAGGTTAGTCGGCATCTGGGTGGAGTACCTGCGGATTCTGGAGGCGTAGGAGCAGAGGGCTCAGCGGCTAGCGGCCATCCGAGAGCTGGAGGGGTAGAGGGCTCGGCTTGCACTAGCGGTCGCCGAGCAAGAGAGGTGCACTGACGTGGCTGTGTCGCTTGCCCAGGACCGCGCTACTCGGCTGAGAGATGAGGAGAGCAGAGCTGAGGCCTTGGAGAAGGCCCTGGTTGAGCAGCGGCAAGAGGCGGAGCTCGCTAGGGTTGAGCGGTGGACTATCGAGACGGGGGCTGAGGCGAGCGTGCAGCTTACGTCGACCCTGAAGGCGGAGCTGGCTGCCACGGAGTCCCACTTAGCCGAGCTGGAGGGGAGCAAGGCTGGGCTGTGATTGTATCATTTCCCCTCCCCATTTTTTTGTTATCCAAATTGTACATTTTTTGTTACCCTAAGGGTATGTCTTGGGCCCCCCTTTTTTATAGAGCACTAATGACAAATTCTAGATTTTGATATTGTTACTTGCTGAGTTGTCCCACTTCTTGTTACATGGAACAGTGTTGAATGCAGGGAATGATGACCACTTACTATTGGTCTGTTTGATTCTTCCCTACCATGTACTGGTAAAGGGTGTAACATGCCAGGTTCACCCAGTTTGAGGGGCATTGACATTGAGAACTGGGCTTGAGGGACGGTGTGACTGGACTTGGGATGCTGGGAACTGGGGATTGGGTACTGGAAAGAGACCAAGTGTTGGGGGCTAGTCTCTAGGAGAGAAAAGCCCGTGTTGTATGGGGTTAGCGTAGGTTTGCCGGGATGTGGCGACCTACGAGGTGAAGACTGAGGGCTGGTTTTGGGATGCGTCGGTCATAGGCCGACGCGTGGGGTGTTAGTTGTCTTCATGTTGTTAGCCAGAAATGTGGTTTACATTAGGCTGAGGAGCTGAGGTTGTGATGGTTGAATGACCCTGAGAGGCCCCTCACTCAAAGGGCTGGCTGAGTGCCAATTGGGGCACAAGGACACTCACTCACTCACAACTCCATGGTGACCACTAGAAGCTCGGTGCTCTGGGAACGGGCGCTCTCTCTCCACCAGCAGAGCAATTCGACGGATATGACATGAACAAGAAATGAAATGAGAGCAAGGGTTTAGAGCTTACCTAGTCGGTTTGACGAAACCGACCCCCGTTCGGAGACGTGGACGAGCGGGGAAGTGTGGGTTCCCCGCACACTACGCCGGTGACGCTTCTCCCTGTTTAATAGTACATGCACTACTCCTCTCGCAGGAGGGTTGGACAAGGGGTGGGGGATGTGGATTACAACAAAACTACCTCCACAGAAGAAGGGACGCTAAGCCGGCCAGGCGGGGTGGGGAAGAAGACTACTAGGGTACCGAAAAGGCCACCCGGCCAGTTCAGCCAGCTTCTGGAACAATCAGACCGACAGTCCCTGTTGATGCCGCCACAGACTGTAAAAAGCTTGGAAGACGCCGAAACCTATGCCAATCCTTCGCTGACTGGTCCAGGAAGGCTCCTGAATTTTTGAGGAATCGTCCGGTGTCGTAGCTGGTCGTGGCTGGCACTGGAACCATGTTGCTCTGCTCAGACTGGGACTGCTCTCAGGTTACAACAGCAGGTAGATGATGTCATCACGAACACTCCCGTAGTTGGAATGGTGCGAGACCAAGACGGACGCGTCCGTGAATGAGTCCTGTTCGATCTCCAACCAGGAAGGACACCAGAGGAGGTCAGGGCAGAGAGATACATCCAGAAGAGTGGGAGGGGGTCTCGACGGATCCTGACTGACCTGATCTGCTACCTTGGGGTAGAAAAATTAGAACGGGCTGCTCCGAGCTTCAATCAGCGCCCCGCTTGTTGCGTTGGACAGGTGACTGGTGGGACTCCACTTCGGCTAAGTGGTACCCCAAGGGGAGCTGTGGTGTGATCGTAGGAGCTTCTGTAAGTCACCTCTAGTTGCAGGCCGGACTGGTTCTGCACAGTCTGTGGAGAACGGCTCTCCTGGGCAGCTCGAACTCGGATTGGGACAGGACCATCTCGCCTGCGAAGCTAGCTAGGAGAGCTTTCCTTCAATGTATGGCACACCTACAGAAGTCACCGAATTACCCAGGGGCAGGCTCGCAAGTCAGGCCTTTACTACTACCTGCGAACTGGACAGGGTATATTAGTGAAAGGGGGGGATAGTGGGGAGATGAGGAGAGGGGGATGGGGTGGGAATGAGTTGGGGCATCCCCTGACTGTTAGGGGGTCTCGAAAGCTTGGAAGTCCAACGCGCCTCTCCCGGTCTCCCCCCTCAGCAGTCGGCCCACCGCCATCTCCGTCTCCGGTAGCATAGGACTCCGCCATCTCCATCTTCGGTCGCCGGCCCTCTCCCCTCTCGGCAGTCGGCCCTCTCCCGTTCGCCTCTCAGCCCTCCTCCATCTCCGTCTCTGGTAGCACTGGGCTCCGCCCTCTCCGTCTCCGGTCGTCGGCCTTCTTCCCTCTCCGACTCAGGTGAGCGCGGCTCTCTCCCCTCTCGGCAGGTGGCCCTCTCTCGTCCGCCTCTCGGCCCATCTCCGGCTCCGGTAGCCCCGGGCTCGGCCCTCTCTGTCTCCGGTTGCCGGCCCTCTTCCCTCTCCGTCTCCAGTCAGCCGCAGCCACGAACTGCAGTGGCAGCATGATCAAGAAACGAGGTCCATCTGGAGGCCGTTGAAGATGCTGCCATTTATGCACCGAGAGTAGGCGTCATAGAAGAAGCGATGCCTGCAGATGACGCTGGAGGCATCGAAGCCGCATTCCGTGTTGACCCTCTCTAGTAGCCTCCGGCAGGCAACCTTCCACTCCCAGTAGACCTTCTCGACTAGGAACATGGCAGCCTCCGCCAAGGCAGTGCCATAGAACACATTGAGCGCTGCCTTGCAGTTGCGTTTGTCGGTGTCACAATTGGCGATCTTGCCGTAGTCCTGCTGGATGAGCCTCATTAGCGATAGCGAGACACAGGCTGCCACCGACAGTAGCTGCAGCCAGTAGAGCGCCCAGCCGATGTTCCTGGAGAGAAAGACCCACCCTTTGTAGGGTTGTAGCGGCACGTCGGATGACTCCCATGCCCGTTTCGTCTCTGTTGGCGTCCACCCTTCTCCTCCAGTAGCGATGGCAGCCGCGGCGGCGGGGCAAGCCGCATCCCTGTTCCTCGCGGTGCCGTTGCGAGACCAGGAGAATAGGGAGGAGAAGGACTTAAATAGGCCGCAGGAGATGAGGAGACAGGAGCTGAAGCGAAGGATGCGAAAGTTGGCGCGACCGGTGTCGGTGAGGGTCCAACTGGTGCTCTGATGCTGCCACTCCAGTTCGTGACTGCAGCTGAAGATGCAGGCACCCTCGATTTATTTAACTAGATTCTTGTTATTTTTTATTTGTATAAATACGTGATCATGAATAATAATTATGCATACATATTTTTTATTTTGATCAATATATTTTATTTCTCATTGACTTGATCTTTAGAATAATTATTTAATGCATAATATAATGTATTATATTATTAAGAGAATTTTATAATAATAAGGGATGTCGACACTTCCTGATGGAGAGGTCGACACTTCTTGGCCAGACAGAAGGGTATGCTTCCATACTTGTACTGAGGTGTCGACGCTTCCTGATGGAGAGGTCGACACTTCATGGCTAGACAGAAGGTTGTGCTTCCATGCTTGTGCTGAGGTGTCGACGATTCCTGATGGAGAGGTCGACACTTCAGTGCTTCCAGAACCATTCTCTTCAAGGCTTCATGTTAGAGGTGATGACCCTTCCAAGGTATATATGCCTATGCTTATTGAAGGAGATATGCTTGTCTCACACACTAGAAAAGTTTGATTAGATATCACGAATGTAACAATAAATCATGGTGTGTTATCACCAAAACCTGGGGACACAACATAACATTACCTTTTTTGATGGTACAAGTTATACTCCTATTTATCAGTTGATAAAGTGTTCAAAACTCTCAAGAGTTCTGTTGTTATCCAAAAGGCAAGCAAAGCTGTATTTTCTTTGTTTCAGAGTTAAATTCCTTTGGCAGTGGAGCTCGGTTCAATGAGAGATGAGTCCAAAAGTAAAAGTCTGGAGAAATCAAAGCATAATGAGGTTCTCCATATGCTAAATGTAGTGAAACTTATTGTTCCAAATCTTTCCCAGAAAATTATTAGGAAGCTCCTTGATGACCTTTACAAGCTATTTTCTTTCCGGTTCTCATTATTGACAATGAATATTCTTAGACTCCTTGAGGTGCTCCTACAACAGATGACAGTCGATGTTCTTGCCTCTGAAGCAGAAAAAGTGATACCCATGCTTACATCATATTTGTCTTCTGGTGAGGATAACCCTGCGGATACTCTCCTTTCAGCATCCACTATACTCAGTGATAGTATGGGCAGGCTTCATGCCACACAACCAAGCATATGGATTAAACATCTTTCAGCATCCACTGTACTCTTGGTCTGTCAGACAATTGTTCAACCAATGTTTGCAGAAACTTTTCCACATTTATTTCATGGAATGGGGTTAGAATGGTTCAGGTCAACTGATTGAACTCCTTTTTGCCTGATTGTTTTTGCAATTGTTCTGTTAACTCTGTAAACACACATCCACATTCTTCACATATGGTAATTTAATAACTAAGTGAAACTAAATACATTCACATCCAACTAAACACATCCACATTCTTCACATATGGCAATTTAATAACTAAGTGAAACTAAATACATTCACATCCAACTAAACACATTATATTAGTCAACTCCCAACTCAAAATACATTACGGAGTACATGTATTGATTGCAAGTACATGGGGACGCAAAAAACCCAAAATTATATGCTAATATAAACACTTCACACTGGCAATGGAAGCAATATAAGAGCAGCATATACCCAATAGAAGCATCAACTCTTTGATTATTTTGTACAACAACTAGAAGCTCTTCCAAGGGTGTCCTGTAGTCATCTAAACCCCGGTTGAAAAGATAAATCAGGGCACTATACAACCCATGCTCTCGGCATAACCTGATAACCTACATGAAGAAATAAATGAGATCATTTACGTAACCAATACACAAGAGGATCAAAAGTTTTTAGGAATGACACTTGGTAGCAAGTGGCCTTCTCTACTGCCAGAAATGCCAAACCTTAGACATTATCAATTCACTGTTTCACACACCACCCAAAAAATAAATAGATTCCCTGCTTCATTAGTAATATCTATAGCACCCTGCCCTATCCTTGTAATATACCAATTGTGTCACTAATCCACTTGAGTGAGTGTAAAACTAAGTTAACTATGAATTAGTAACCTCCGGAGTAGAAGGTGCTAGCATGCTTCTAGTCAACATTAAAGAGCACAGTGACTTATAATGTGTTTAATAAATACGATAAGCTAACAGATTCGTCAATGGCATCATAAGCTTCTAGGCATCTCAAAATCTTCCACAACATATTTTATTTAAGGCAGTCCCGTGTATCTATCTATCTCCTTCTTGATTACACCATAGAAAATATTAGGAAAGGGTCCAGTGGAAGAACAAAGAGAGAGAATCACAAGGAGATGTCAGGAAACAGACTTGACAAAATTGTTTGTCCAGCTCTACTGCGAATTGTCATAGCCACCCTCCTCCTTTCTAACCAGCATGAGGACTGGTAATCCACAATTTTTACCAATAAATTACCTGGTTAAAATCTAAAGAAGAAATGTCCATGTGAAGAACACACTGCTCAACTCGGTGCAACCAGCCCTTGTTGCTGTAATGATCTACCAAAGCTTGCATTACCTGTTGTAATTATGACACAGAGGAAAAGAGTCAACAAGAACCAGAAATATAATTCTGCATGAAAGAATCAAGACAATAAATACACTGGTCGATGGGGAGTACCTCAGGGGGTAAACTTCCAAGCATGTCCTTCAGTATATAAGGTTCCAAAATCTCCAGAAATGTGCCTAGTACATGAAAAAAAATATGGAGTCTATGACAGGCATGTGCATTTCATACAAAACAAACTGGACAAGTTGTGAGACAATCATAACATAAATGTAAACTTTCAACGCATGCAAAATAACAGAAAGTGTATAGTTATACACAAATGCCTTTTAGATTCTGTCTTCAAATGAATACATCCACTTGTGCGAGTAACAAGTTAACTTCATTGAACTCCAACTAAACTGGAAAAAAATTGTTTGATTCTTTTGCAATCAATCACTCTTACCCACGGACCCGGAGATAGTGCCTTTTCGTGCTGAGGCGGATCTGATCGAGGTCGATAATGGGGAAGAGGGGAGCGTCGGCAAGGAGGTCAAAGAAATTATAGCTAAGGTGGAGAGTTTTATGGGGACTCAAGCTATGGAGGTGGCAAGTCTGATTGGTGTGTCCACTGAAGGTGTTGAAAAAGATGTGAGGTCTATCTTTTGCAGAATCCAGTGAAGGGAACGTCATGCATACGACAGGACACTGGCCTCGAGTGCAGCCATGAGAGGGCTATCCCAGAAGGTCACTACGCACAAGAACAGCAAAGAGAATCGTGAAGAGTCATGTGCCACGTGACTGGTGTGCTTCTCACCAGAAGAACAGCCAGCTGCATCCACTGACGTCTTATGCTGCGCCTACTAGTGTCTTGTCCGCGTACCCTACCGCAAGGACTAGGCCGAGACCAAGACACTGTTAGAACCAGAACCAAAGTACCATCGCGAGTGACTAGTCAGGGTCACGCCTATCGACGTGAGTCCAAAGCCCCTGACCACGTGTGCACACACTGGCCCACTGCCTAAGCCAAGCCTCTAGTTAGTATTCCCCCTCCGCTAGACGCTATGGTTGGACTGGGGGCCCACGGAACTAGCTTAAGAACCGTATATCGAGAAAGTGCCCCGCTACAAGAGCCGTCACACCATAACGTGACGTAAGACTACGACTAGTGAAGGCTCACAAGACACAGAGACTCAAAACATGGGTGCGAAAGTACAGACAGGTAAGAGAGCACTACCATACGTACTTCGAAGCACCAATGGCAGCACAGTCATTGCCGCCAACTCAGGACAAAACAACTAGACCTACTGACGTAGTGAACCTTGAGTCAGACGACTCGAAGGCAAGATCGTCACTAATAGTGGAATAAGCCGCCAATCAGTCTAATCCTAAGCCAGAGAAAATGACACTCGCGAAGAAAATGACATGTAGAGACCTGAGGGAATACCAAGGACCCTCAGCAGATCTAGACACATAGAACGAGGTAAGACGATACCTCACTATAGCCAGAATCATGTCTCGAACTGGACAGAACCGTCGAGACACACAAGACTACCTGTCAACCACTGGGTGACACTGGGTTGACTGTAACCAGACAATGACGACTCAACAGTAGGAAAGAGAATCCTACCGCAAGGAAGAAGACTCTTGGCTACCTTATAACATAGTCTTGGCCCTCATAGGATGTCAAGAGACATCCATGGGAAAGCGTGTAGATCACAAGGACAAGCCAAGACAAACAGAAATCAAAACGACGAAAAGCAAGATTCTAGGGCTGTAATGCTCCACCTTTAGACCGCTACACAGAGGTGACGATCTAAGGATGATCCGTTACACTCTAGAGGAGACAGGACTATGGCGGTCTAATAAAGGCATGCCACACAGATGTGACGGTCAAGGGATGAGCCGTCACGGACACCGCCCTACTATAGAACTTAAGATAGACCGACATACAGAAGAACACAGAACAAAATCGGCCATCACGGCCAATAGGACTGTAACAGCCTACTATAGGCGTGTTACACGCTCTGATGCACCCAGATTGAGCCGTCAGGGCAAACATGCCTAAAATATAACTCAGACGAATGGCATGTAATGGTCCAATGTGGATGCGTTACAGAACCCGCACATGGGGGTTGGGCCGTTAGAGCCAACCGACATAGCCATTCAAACTTGGTCAAACACATTGTGACGGTCCAAAGAAGATGCGCCATAGTACTCTGGTGGTCTAAGGTAAGGCCGTCAGAGTGAACCGACTGACACGGACATCGAGGACGAGAGGGCTGTGACGCACCAACAAGGGGGCGTCAGAGGGCTGTGACGCTCCAATATTGGACTGTCACACTCCCACAGCCACAACTGACCCACATGCTCAAAGGCATGTGACGGTCTATCATGAGACCGTCAGAGATTGTGACGGTCTCTGGTATGACCGCCACACTGGTCTGATGAACAAAACAGTGGAAAGCCGAATCGGCCCGTTCCACGCCCCATTCACGCCGAAGCGCATGGGAAACAAAGCCACACGATGAAAAATAACTTCTGGAAGCCAAAAAGTCCGCATGCCCGCATCAAAACGCGTGATTGGGATGATTCTGATGAATCGACCCAAATTGGGTCACCGAGATTCCCGGACTCCTACGTTGTGGTGCTTTGCCTTCATGGGCTCGGGTTGGCAGAGAAGGCCCGAGCCCTTGATATCTTCGTAAATTTCGTAGATGGGGGCAGTCAGGGGGGTGTACCACTCATACCTCTGAGAGGGCTCTTTGTTGTCCCCATCTCGATTAAACCTTTTTCCTTGTCCTCAGCCTTGCGCGGACCGTCACTTCTTGTCCCCCTCCCGACCGAGGCCCATTGTGCTACGACAGGTGGTGAGGACTTCTTCGCACTCAACATGGCGTAGGGCCAAGGTCATAAGCTCGGCGAGGGAGGTGGGAGGATGAAGGACCAGCTCACACCGTAGGTTCTCATCACGGTTGCCCCTGGTCGGCGCGGTTATGGCCGAGGCAACACCCAGGCAGGGGATACACAGGGCCTCCGATTTAAATCGGTTAATATAGGACCAGAGCCTTTCCCCGTATTCCTATTTGAGGGCCAACAACCCCGCTATTGACTGTGGAGGACCGCTATCGACGAAGCTCTCATTGAATAGTCGCCCGAATTGCCAAAAATAACGGATGCTGTCCGGGGCAAGTGCTTGGAACCATGCCTGAGCACCCTGGACCAGGGTGGTCGTGAACACTCAGCACTTGATGGCATTGGACGCCCCATGCAAGGTCATGAGGATGTCGTAACTATCGTAATGGTTAACCGGGTCTCCCTTGCTATCGTATGCTTTGAAGGTCGACAGCGAGATCCTGGGGGAGATCTCGGCCTTCAATATGAGGTCAGAGAATGGGGATTGCTCCTCGTCCCCCGCAACTGAGGTCTTTTGTAGGGCAAGGAGGGCACACTCTTGCTCTGCGAAACGCCTCTCAATGTCTCGCAGCCGGAGGGATAGCTCAAGTCATCGCTGGGTCGAGGGGCTGTGGGGGTGCTCCTGCATGCTGCCTCGACGCCCCTCGAAGGCCTCGGTCTCTGGAGGCGGCCGGCGCGCTCCAGACTTCTCTCTCCTCGGGGTGGAGGAGGCTTCTTGCTCCGAGGGAGGGGCTTGTGATGGCCCACCTGACTGGTTGTGGATTATCCACCATCCCCGGAGGATGAAACGGCCCCCTGCAGCTCACATGGAAGCATCTCCACGAGGGGAGCTTTCCCTAGGAATTCGTGAACACTCCTCCCTGGCCGTCTGGGTCCTCATTTGATCAATGAGGCTATCCAGTTTTATGTTGAGGGTTTGGAGGGGGTCTGCGCTTCCAATAAGGGGTTGCCCCTCCATGGTGGGCGGGAGGTTGTCATCGGTCGGGTCGCTAGCGCGTGAGGGGGTGTTTCCCACGTGAAGTTGCTGAAAAATCACAAGAAGAGAAGAACTAGGGCGACCTTTGAAGACTCAAATTAGAAGTTTAAAGCCTAGTTAAGAGGTAGGTTATCTCATGAATGGCAAGAACAACATGTTAGGGATAAAAGCCCTCTAATTTTACTTGATTTCATGCATTCTTGATCATCAAGTCATGTTTTAATCATTCTATGCATACATACATGCCCTTAACCCTAATCAATGTTAAAAAGAATATTTCCTTGCGAATTACATGAAACCTCCGCATCTAGATCACCTTTACTTCGTTGACATGTCTAGAGTAGCCAAGTATAGCATGTTTTAATCATGGTTTTCTGTATTTTCTATTTTTCTGTTAGCAGAGACCTTAGCGGTCTATCGTGAGCCCATCAAGATACTACAATGGCCCTAGACTGGTCCATTATACCTTCTGTATATGAGAAGGAGTTCTGTGAAGTTTAACGGATCTAGACTAGTCCATCATATTACTGTGACGCGCCCAGACTAGTTCGTCACCTACACTATGTTCTGTCAACTCAAGACAGTCCTTAAAAACAGTCCAATTAGCTTATATATATGCCTAGTTAAATAGATTTTAACCTGTTGTCATGGTTTTGAGTTAAGTATTGATTCATGATTAGAATTGCATGCTTTATAAGTTATTTTTAAGCGTATGTTAATTTCATGACCAAAGCTCTATAGTTTGCATTAACTCCATGATTTTAATTAATGTATTGATGGAGTTTTACCATGATTCACATCACTACACATTCTATCTCATCTATAGAGTCATTTTCTTTAAGTACATGACGTATATTCTGGTATATGACCATTAGTTACACTTTTGTACTATAGGAACACATTCTTGAACTTAAGGACCTCTCCATTGGATATTCCTTCTAATGGACTAGGAAATCTTATTTCAAGGCCTCCGTAAGTCTCTATGAGCCTAGGATTACCACAAGGACGTCGAGCTGGTTGTACCATTAAAGCCCAAATTGTCTAGAAAAGCACTTATCGAAGTTTTCAGTCTTGTTAATGTAACGGACCTGCACTAGCCCGTCAGGCACACCTAATGGACCAGTGTTAGACCGTCACATAACTTGAGTCCAATTTTATTCTTTTTGAATTTAGCCCACTATAATGGCCCATTAATAGACCGTTATGTTCATTTAACGGATCATTAACAGACCGTTATGTTCATGTAACGGCCCATTATATGACCGTCACATTATCCAAGTTCATTAACCCAAGGTTTGACCCAAGGGTTGATATTCCAAAGTTCCGATTGTGGGTTTATTATTATTATTATTTTATTTTATTTTATGTAGGTATTATCATTTTGATTGCATTTGGAGCGTGTGTGGAAGGATGAGCCAAAAGGGGCTGGAGAGAGGTTGACCTGTCCTGAAGACAGGTTGACCTTAATGAAATGAAGGTCGATGCATATTAGGCACAGAGCCAATGAAGGTTGATGCACATGTAGGCCGAGGTCGGAGCACATGCAGGTTGAGGTCGGAGCACATGCAGGCTAAGGTCAAAGCACATGCAGGCCGAGGTCGGAGCACATGCAGGCCAGGCGCGGGTGAGGTCGGTGCACATGGCCAGCTATGAGTGCTAGCGTCGATGCACATGAAGGCCAGGGTCAGAGCACATGGGTGACAGGGCATGCTGAGGTCGACGCACATGCTGGCCAGGGTCAGAGCGCATGTAGGCTAGTGTCAGACCACATGCAGGCTCAGGTCAGAGCACATGCAGGCTGAGGTCGGAGCACATGCAGGCCAGGCACGGGTGAGGTCGGTGCACATGGCCAGCCAGGAGTGTTAGCGTCGATGCACATGAAGGCCAGGGTTAGAGCGCATGGGTGACAGGGCGTGCTGAGGTTGGTGCACATGGCTAGCCAAGAGTGCTAGCGTTGACACACATGGGCGGCTAGGTCAGAGCACACGCAGGCCAAGGTCGGAGCACATGCAGGCCGAGGTCGGAGCACATGCAGGCCAGGCGTGGGTGAGGTCGGTGCACATGGCCAGCTAGGAGTGTTAGCGTCGACGCACATGAAGGCCAGAGTCAGAGTGCTAGTGTCGACGCATGTTTGTGTTGTGAAGAACAAAGGTCGACACACATGTGAGATGTGTAAAGGGCAAGGTCGATGCATGTTGAGGTTTAGGGTTTAGGCACATTAGGCAGTGGTTTGAGCAAGATGGTTCTGAGGTCAACACAGGCGGCAGCCGGATCAAGGAGAAGTTGATGCAAAAGGGGGGACCCGAGGTCGACGCATGCAACAGCTGGGTTGGAGAAAGGTCGACGCAGGAGGGTCCTAGGCCGGTGCAGCTGTGGGAAGGGTTGAAGCAGCGGCGGCGAATGAGATGCAATGTAGTGCTCAAATGTTCATGAGAGAGGCTCCTTTATTCATGAGATGCATGTGAGGAGTTTTCTTTTATTCATGAAATGCATGCGTAGAGCTTTGGTTTGGTTTTCTCTAATTCATGTAGATTAGATTTGTTGTTATGTTCGGCAGTCTGGATGCATGTTTAATACGTGCAGAAAGTTTGGTTTGAAAAATCCACACATAAATGTCTGTTGGCAGAGGGGAGGCAGTTGGCCTTGGCTCCAGCCGCATTGGCCAATGTGTATCAGGGGCTGGGAATCCTGGCGGCGCACCCGGTGCCTACAGAGAGAAGCCTGTTGCTGCCGACACACTATCTGAGTGCATGGGCTGGATTGCTGTTTCTGGGATTAGTAGCTCGGGGGACCGTGGCGAACCCGACAGCACCTCTATGTTTCAGCTTCACTGGGCAGCCTGACGGGGATACCAAGGCACAGCTGGAGGGGGCTAGGAGAGCCCTTTGCTACCTGCCCAGCCCGGGCGAGGAGGGACTACCTTTTGATAGCGCCACGAGGGACTCCGGCCTATTTCTGGGGACATTGGGAGGAGGGGCGGCCAGCGCCCACCCACATCAAAGAGAGTCGGAGGCTGGACTGTAGACAGAGTGGGTGCTGAGCACCTGACCGGTCATGTTGACGCTTCACCGGTCTGTGACGAGTTCTCTAGAGCCGTACTACCCATTTCGATTTGCCTGAAACTTTGGCTACGCCCAAGGGATCCCGTCGAACCGGGAGTTTCCTTTGACAGGCCGGTAGTACAGAGGGAAGGACACCCACCTACTGGCGGCAACGTGGTGGGACTTCTACTACCACCAGGAGCTGGAGCAGTTTTCGACACTGGGACAGGGACGCCGGGGGCGATTCGATGTCCATTACGCCAGGTGGTGGTTCGAGCATAGCCACCTATATCGGCAGAAGGCCTCCGTGATCAGGAAGGCGGAGGAGAGTCATCTGCTGAGGGAGGATCTGCCTCCCATCCTGCTGGACGATGAGTACTTGAGGACCCGCATCGCTCAGATTTGTCGGGAGATCGAGTGACTTACGGAACAGTGGCCCCGGGGCAGCCGGGGTTCATTGTCTGGGACCTGCGGCAATGGTGGGGCACTGAAACCCCTGAGGTAGGCACCGGCAGCAGCGGCGACGATTGGGGTGAAGGTGCCTCAGTCGAGGGCACTGAGGAGCTGGTGGACCCAATTCCTGGCAGATTGTGGCTTCTGGAGCAGAGGTTCATTGGACCGGGTGCTCCCTGAAGGGAGCTTTACTAACACAGCGACCGACAACTGGCGACGACATATCGACCATGGGATCGGGTCGGCTAGGCCTGTGGAATTTGTGTCCCAGATCGAGTGTGTCCACACTCTGAGGGACATTCGGGAGGCCTTCGTGAAGGTGGCCCGGGCACTGCCACTGAGACCGGAGCAACTGGTACCCTTGCCGTTGACTCCGTTCGGAGCCTCAGGTAAGGTTATTTCTTTTATTCTTTGGAAGAGTGGGCCTAAAAGGGGCTAAAAGGGTGTACCGGGTGAGATGGGGCTAAGCGTGCCGACGAGGGGTATTGGGAGTATGCCGGAGAAGGTCGGGGGCTAGTGTGCCGGCGAAGGTTACTGGGAGTGTACCGCTGAGGGATGGGGGCTGGGTGTGCCGCTGAAGGAGGGGTCGAGGTTGTGCCACTGGAGGAGGGGGTTAAGGGTGTACTGGCCAGGGAGCTAGGGGTTGTACTGGGCTAGGCCTAGCTGGGGTGCACCGGTGAAAGAGGCCACAAGTGTGCCGGCGAAGGACGCCAAGGAAGCCTGTCGGAGAGGGCAGGGTCTATGCTGGTCTGCGGTGAGGTCTGAGCTAGTGTTGGTAAGGTCTGAGCAGGTTGACCAAAGTCTAAATGGGTGCTGGGCCAAGGTCTAAGCATGCCTAGGGCAAGGTCGGTGCATATGCGAGCAAGGTCAGTGCACATGGGGAAAGTGCAAAGGGCAAGGTCAGTGCACGCACAGGCAAGGTCAGTGCATATATGAGCAAGGTCAGTGCACATGCGGAAAGTGCAAAAGGTAATGTCAGTGCACATATAGGCAATGTCAGCGCACATGCGAAATGTGCAAAGGGCAAGGTCAGTGCACATGTGGAACGTGCAAAGGGCAAGGTCAGTGCACGTACAGGCAAGGTTAGTGCACATGCGAGCGAGGTCAGTGCTCATGCGAGCGAGGTCATTGCACATGCGAAACGTGCAAAGGGCAAGGTCAGTGCACATGCGATCGAGATCAGTGCACATACATGCAAGGTTAGTGCACATACGAGCAAGGTCAGTGCGCATGCGAGCAAGGTCAGTACACATGCGAGTGAGATCAGTGCACATGCGGAAGGTGCAAAGGGCAAGGTCACTGCACATGCGAGCGAGGTCAGTGCACATGGGATGAGGTTCATGCAAGCTGGGCGAAGTCTGTGCATGTGGGGGGGGGGGTCGAAGTCTGTGCATGTTTACACAAAGTCTGTGCAAGTTTGGGGATCAAAGTTCGTGCATGTCCGGATAGAATCCGTGCATGTGGGGGCAAAGTCTGGGCCAAGGTGATGCGGGACGACGGGGAGACTCGACAGGTGGACACGAACCTACGACCTAGACGCCGGGACACGACTCACTAGAGGATGCGACCAGCAATTAACGACCAAGTCATCACCTAACGTGGCTCCCGAAGGGGCAAAGATGCCCAAACAAGAAGCACTCGCTCACGGTCGTCGTCCCCGGCGAGGGAAACGAGTCGATCTGCACGGTTGAGAAA